>QGSO01000247.1:1791737-1803013 GCA_011037825.1 Carya cathayensis | reverse complement strand
TAAAATATTTTTTATTACAAAATAAATAGAAGAATTGTGTATAAACCTAACACTTCTTTAATGTTAATGCACTAAAAGATTATGAAAAACAATGAGAGCATTCACATTCGGTGTGGCAAAGCACCACTTTCCTATAATTTGAGATTTATTTTAGGGTTTTGATCAAAATATCCCCTACATCCGAATCCCTATTTCGGAGAAAAGGTTTAGGGAATAAATAGTAATTTCCCAAATATAAGGAATCACTTTTCATTCCCCAAACTATTTTTTGTCAATATTTTATTCTAATACATAAAATAAATTATTCTTCCAATCATTTACACTTTTTTTTATACTTAAATTTTTATACTTTTAAATAATAATTTTAAAAATAATTTAATTAATTACGAAAATATAAAAAAATAATTTTAAAAATATTATCATATCCAAAAAATAATTTAAAGTTTTGTTTAAAATATTCACTAGAGTAATAGTTCAAAATATAAGAAAAAATATTAAGTAGATAAGTTTGTAAATGGAAGTGAGAGAAAAAAGTAATAAAGAAATAATAGAGAAATATTGTTTTAATATAATAGAAAATGATAGGAATGAGATGTAGGAGGTTTTTAAAAAATGAGTAAAATTTAGAAAAAAAATTATAAAAATATACTTTTTAGCTAAATTATAGATAATTTTATAGAGAATGAAATATGAATATTCGAATAAGGTTGTTTACCGTAAAACAGTCAAATGCATAAAATAAGTCTACATCTCTTTACTGCAAAATTTCCTTTCTAAAACTAAATTGCAGATCCAATGCTCATCTAATGGGTATAAAAATAAAATAAAATTAAAAAGAAAAGAAAAGAAGACACTAGAAGAAGAAAATGGGGAATAAAACGGGTAGCTTAAGGATTCGGGGATAAAATAGTCAAGAAACAATCGCTAAGCTGATGTGTCCAATCATTCACTAACGGATCACACTGCTTCTTCCATTCTTAAAATACCTAAATATAAAACTAAATTGTTATATTCGATAAATGGCCGTGTGGACACGACATCGCATCCATACACTCACATTCAAGAATGAAGAAACTGAAAAATTATAGTGGAAAGGTCTTCATGGTAAAATCAATGCAATTCGGTAATGCTCCTTTTATTATTAAAAAAACAATAATAAAATGTGTAAATAAGTTTGGAACTGCAGATAATTGAGAGGCATCTAAACAGCAACACTAATGATGTTTGAATCATATCTTGTGATAGGAAATCTACGATGCAATATGAATCAATAAAACCCAAAGAAGCAAAGCAAAGAGAGCTGTGCATTGAGCATTTGAGCAGACATAATATTCCCAAAGAAGTTTTTGACAGCAAACATTATATATTGCTCACTGTTGGTCAGCGTTCCACTCTTAATTGCTTGCTTAATATGTTTGCAGTTCTTCTAGGGACAACCGCACCTGCGGCTTCGCCGCGGCATCAGATGACGTGGCAGTGCCACTTCAGCCCAAAAAAAAATACAAAAAGAGAGAGAGAGAGAGAAATATCACGGAATGGAGGGAAATAGATTTTGAGAGGGATATGCAGAGCGAAACCAGAGAGAGGGAGATCTGAGCAGAGACATCGCCCTCGCCATCGTGCCGTGCGTCTCCGGTCGATGTCTTTGGTAGCTTTCACCGTACGGTTGTCTGGGTCGCCGTCATCACGTACCCGTAACTCTGAGTCGCAGCGGGGTGGGTGAGATAGAGATCTGTGGTTGTCATGAGAGGTGATTCGGTTCTCCCAACCCAGTCCTCCGAATATTCTTGGTGAGTGCTTACACATTTCTTCAGACATTCTTCAAGATTTCGTTTCAAAATTTTGCTTAATGACTGGCTCTGGTCTTGAACAGGTTGGGTACTCGTGCCTCGTGGGTGGATCTGTGTCAGGCCATCATCTCAGTGAAAATTATTCTTGGAGGTACGTATATTCTATATATGGTATATCTCCCAAGGCTGCATGTAGTTCCATGATTCTGGAAGGGAAAAGCATGCATGTCTTTGACTTTAGATTCTTTAAGGCTGAAGCAACTCATGTAATTAGGCGTACATGTAATTTATGCAAATATATAGCACTTTTGTGAATGCGTGTATGCCTTTTCTATTCTCTTCTTTTCTATTCTTTGATTTATTTGGTGCTGTCGTTATGGATTAGGTATGCCAACCAAAGTAGTTTTGCTTAAGCAGCTTTTGATCGAGATGGTGACATGCATATAGTTGATCAGAGAAGAGAGATTAATTGCCGATCTTTTGATCTTAATCTCATGTTTGTGCATTAACATACGTATATTCGAAGTTGCCGCAAAGTACATGCAAAGGCTCGTGGATTTTGAGTAATTTTTCTTTTAATAAAGGGCCTTCAATCTTCACTTGCATTATATAAAGTGATTTTATTTGTTACCTCTTCATTTGATTAAATTGAAAAAGCTTCAAATGAAAGTTTCCTTTACCTTCTATTTAGATGGTTCCCTGCTTTGACAAATGTTTGAGAAATTGCTCAAAAAATTTTGGCATTACTTTATGAAAATCCTACTTCCCCACTACAAAAAATTAGACCATTTCCGGCGACCAAAGTCGCTGGAAATAATACCCAAAATAGCCGCTATTACATATTTCTGGCTATTTATAGTTGCCACAAGATAGCCGCTATTAGAGAGCCAAGTAAACTTATTTCCGGCTATTTTGAGAATTGCCAGAAGCAGATATTATTTCCGACAATAATAATAGCCGCAAATGTTGCAAAATTTTGTCGCAATTGTTTTTGCCAACATCTGTCATCTAGGCAAAATTCATTTCCGGCTATATAATTTTAGCCGCAAAAAACTATTAGCGGCTATATTTTCAAAGCCGGAAATAGATGTTGGCACGGGGGAAGTGGCAACGTTATTTTCCGGCTACATTTATTCGCCGGAAATGTTTGGAACCTGATTATGTTTTTGAGTTCATACGTTGTATTTTTCCTGATATTTATTTCCTTTATAACATGAACTTGCTTGTTAATAAACAAAAAAATATTATATTTAGAGAAATTCAGTTTTTGCTTGAAACATAATTCATATAACCTCAAAGTACATATTTGAAATTCACTATTGC
The DNA here is from genome assembly GCA_011037825.1 of Carya cathayensis. Taxonomy (NCBI): domain Eukaryota; kingdom Viridiplantae; phylum Streptophyta; class Magnoliopsida; order Fagales; family Juglandaceae; genus Carya; species Carya cathayensis. The sequence continues at coordinate 1,799,900 of QGSO01000247.1, read as the reverse complement.
TATGCTATTGTTTTAAGTTTTACATGAAACCATCCAACATATCACAATGGAAAGCTAAATTACAAGTGAAATTTTTTCTATATGGGTTGAACTTTGATTCCATCAATCTTTGACAGCTTCTGAAAATGTATGAAATGCTCTATATTTGTTGATATCTTGGTTCAATCCTGTGAGAAACAAAAACAAAAAATAGATCATGAAGTTTTAGATTTATATTAACCACCATAAACAAAAAATTCACAAGAAAGACCATCACTTTTAGATTATGTTCTTGTAGTAAGAAATAACTAAACAGTAAGAACATTTAGATGAAATTCTTCAATAAGTGTGGGTCTGCTTGGGTATAATATATATATATAGACCATATATATATATTAAGAGTAACACAAATCATGCATGTTAACTGTGTAATTGGAGGTCTGAGTTATTGCTTAGGCATGCTATGCAGCAACTCTTAGCAGAAAATGGTGGCCCCATATGGTAAAGATAAGTGGGTTTCATTTAATTTAAGGAACTTGATATTTAAAAAATAATGGATTATCACAGCCCCATTAGAAATCATAGTTTCTAATTACTATTCTGAGCACTTGCTTCTTAAAATGGTATGGTTGAGATACATAATGTTAATCCTACTTAATTTATTGCACTTTAACATGCTCAAGTCAACGGATGAAGGATGCTAAATGTGAAACAAAAAGGCCTTTTCCCCAGTGTTATACCCACCAAAATGATAATGCACATATGTAAACAATCACGTAAGGTTTCTATGAGGGAGCATTACAAGCAGATTTTTTTGCTCTTTACACAAGCCACATGCATTCAACTATAATTAGCCTACACTTTCATTAGTAGGTAGGAAGAAAAATTAATTTTGTAGCTGTCCCAGTTAATTTTATAACTTCGAATATCGATAAAAAGTGGCTGTTTTCCACTGACATGTGTCACAAGGATAAAATTACACACATGAGTTTCATATCCATTTATTTTGAGGTTGGGTTTTTGTAAACTCTTTACCAAAGAAGATCAGATGGTGGGGTTGGTCATATTGCTTGGTAGAATTGAGATCATCTGATCACTCACTAGGTAATTAGCAATTCTAGCATCGGGCTTTCTTTGGGAATATCCAGAAATGTTTTCATTTTCCTTGATATTGTAACTCTAAACAGATGCTTTAATCCCAAAACATGTTCCTAAATTAGTAATTCATATGATTCATTTGTATAAACCTTATATTTGATGATGATATCCTTATAGAAATGCTGTCAACAGATTAGTGGGAGGACAACAAAAGTGGATAAAAGTAGGAGGAAGTGCAAATAGTTAAGTTCGGAAGGCATGCATTAAAGAATAACTAAAAAACCTATTTAAAATCACATGGAATCTTATAAGCTAGTAGTAAATAATTAAGATATGTCAAGGGCTTATAGCAGGAAAGTCTACAAAATGATTACCAGCTAGCAACCTACACTAACCCCTTATGGGTGAAATTAGCCTACATCTCTCTTGCTTATCTCTAGCGTGAAGATTGAGATTTATGTATGCAGAAACAGTATGATTTTGTAGTATTTTTTTCTTTTATTTGATGTATCGTAGTACATTCTTAGTCATTTATCTAGTTTGTGTAGTCCTGTTGCTTAAAAGATCTATCTTTTCAATTCCGCATCTAGCTCTCTTTCAACCAATTAGTGAATGCACAAACAAGTCAATCTTCATAAAGGTGTAGACAGCTACGTACTTACTTTAATAAATAGGATATATGTTCTTCTAAAAGTAAAGAGGAGTGAGAGAGGGAGAGAAACCTTGGGCTGGCGTAATCAAAGAGCTTTCCGGTAGCCGAAAAGACGATGAGCGCTATTTCAACCTCGCAGAGAGTTGAGAGCTCCAGAGCCTTTTTAAAAAGTCCCTTCCTCCTCTTAGAGAAAGTCACCTGATTTGCTGTGGTGTTGTCGATCCTCTTGATCTGAATTTTCTTTCTCCTCATTTTGCTGGAAAAATCGTCCGACGCTTCATCACACCCACCAAATCGTCAGCCTATACTAGTATTCGACAGAAACAGAAGCTCTTAACAAGAAGGAAATTTTAAAAGAAATATACAAATTGATACTTAAGGGAGAGATACAAAATAGGCCTCATATATACTTCATAGGTTTTCAGATGGTTTAGGAGAAATCAAAATGGCACTTGCACCAAAGAGGGATGATTTTCTTTCTTAAAAATTAAATCGAAGTGAATCATAAAAGGAGAAGCTACAATGCTAATCGTTAAGAATTCAAATCAAAACATAAAAAAGGCTATGTATCCATAAATAACTTACCTTGTTGTAGCTGTTTCACCTGACATCCAATGACCAATAACTTCCAAGTGACCAGTTGGTGGCAAGAGAAATGTACAATGACATAAGCTACAAAATACACTATACATAAAGCCATCCTTGTATAAAGCCATCCTTATGCAAACAAGGATAAGGCCAATCAAATACGTGCAGGGTATTGTTTGTTGTAGCCGTTTGGACTTGTATAAAGCCATCCTTATGCAAACAAGGATAAGGCCAAGCATATCACTGAGTAAACTGAAAATCTAACCGGACTAAGTCTTCAGAGCATTTGATTTTTTTTTCTTTTTAAACTAGTAAGGACACCATTCCTACAACTTGAATCCATAAATTCATCAATAATTCTATTACCTTTCGCTCAGTGTTGCAGAATATAACAGCTTGGGTGATTGTAAGAGTGTCATAAAGATCACAGAGTATCAAATTTCCAATCTTCCCTTTCAACTGCAACAAAAAATTGCTTGATGCCCTGTAATCATAGAAAGGACAGAGAAGGAAAACTTTTATCAAACTCCAGATTTGTACGGGCAAGAAGAACTTGTAACAAATTCTAGATCCGCAATCAAAACCAGCTGATATTACATACCTCTAGAGTCAATTCATCACGTTTCACAAGTATGCGAATAGGATCTGTCATAAACTTGTTTGTCATCTCCAAAATTTCATGAGGAAGGGTAGCAGAAATCAAGACAACCTACAATAACAGCATACAAATTTCAGTACCAAAGATGACAGTGTCTTGAGAACCTTGCAAGATACTACTTCTAACAGGAAGCAATGTACAATTAATTTTATCTCTAACTGTGTAATATTACCAAGATTTACAGCCACGTGAATGTTTTAAAAGGACACTTATCATTGCAGTGCTTGCAGATCCTTGAAAATATTCGGCATAATGAATCACCTGAAAATCAGGTAGACAAGTCGAAATTCCAGTATTAAGGAAACCAATTTCAGTAGTCCCTCGCCTACTAATTCATACTACAATAACTCTACAAATAAGCAAGTCCAGGGAGAAAAAGAAAATCTAAAAGACCCTTTACTGTTCAAGTAATGATAATCATAGATCATAAATTGTGCATTGTATATAAAACAAAACCTAAATAACTTGGAAAAATTGTAAATTTTTGTTAACACCCTTTTTGGGAGGTGGAGGGAGAGAAAAAGAGAGAACCTGAAGCTCTGGTGGGAGATATCTATACAGATCATAAATATGATCCTTGAACCCTCTGCTTAACATCTCATCAGATTCATCCTGTTGGAGCATCAAACAGATCAAGATCTAATAATCACCAAGCTCCTATACACAGAACATTAAAAAACACCCTTTTTGAGTCAAGTTTGTTTATAAATGGGTTTGTTTAGACTATAATTGATTTGCATTCATCTTCAATATCATGTATAAGAGAATACATGCATTCTTATCACAATTTTTTCAGAAAAATTTAGAAAATGATAAATATTAGCTGGAATAATGGGAAACCCTGACCATTATCCAAAAACAGTAAAAATATATGTGAGAGAGAGAGAGAGAGAGAGAGAGAGAGAATAAATAAAAGGGAGTCAAAATGAGAAAAGAAAAGTGAAAGATGTTAGTGGAAGAAAACATGATATGATTTGTTCAAATCTAAGAGATTTGATTCCTTTATTAATATTGATCAAATGGTTTAAGGGGATTTAGAGAATTACCTAGGGCAGCAGGAAAAAGTTGGTTTTCTTAGCCATTCTTGTTGCTTTGGGCTTTTAGCCATTCTCTCTATTACATACCTCCAGAGTCAATTCATCATGTTTCACAAGTATGCGAATTGAGTGTTTAATGGACATACAACACAACATCACCAGACCATAATCCAATTCATGATATTGTAAACAAGTGTCAGTGATCATAACTGTTAGCACAGATAAATTTTCTCATAACTTACTTTTCTCATATTGATTTTTCAAGCATACACAGCACAAAAAACTAAATCAACTAGAATATATTTCACATTAAGGTATTTATTTGGAAGAATCATATATAAAAAAGTGAACAGAAAATCAACTTTCACATTTACAGAATTCTGGTTCATACATTTTAAGTATTTTGATTTTGTTTTTCCCCTTGACACCAAACATTTCTACTGACAAGCAGTACATACCACAATCCTCTGCAACAATAGGCAGTACATACATCTCCAATAAAAGTGCTTTGCTGAAATTACAAGTACCCAAAGTGTTAGATTTACAGCAGCTTGTTGCTGCAGAAGAACAGTTTGAAGCAAGGAGGACATAGCTTGCACACTAGTTAATTGCCTATTTCTGTCTCTCTAATATGATCTATTCTTTCATTCCTTCCTAGTGCTACTTTAGAAGATGGCCTTATACAAGTACAAGAGCAAACTTTATTCTAGTGCCCATTTGCCAAGATCACTCATCATTCAACCAGTTAAGAATTTTTATTTTCATTTTTTATCTTCTATTGAGCTACTCAAGAAAATATATTAATATCTGAACTATATAAGAAATTATATTAATATCTCATTTCTTTGAAGGGTATTCGGGTGGAGGCAACTTAGAGAAAAATCCTAAACAATAATAGGCAGTACATACATCTAAAATAAAAGTGCTTTGCTAGAAGATCACTCTGTTTTGGAGGAGTTTAATGGAGTGGTTGAATTGTGTGAATAAGGAGAGGCTAATGACAAAATCAAAACTTTCATAAAAAATTTCAGGGCCTAGCTAGCTTTTTCTGTTTCATCGAAAATTCCAAGCTCACCAACACTACTGAAAGAGTTATTGTTGCTTTGATTTAAAGAACCATTCAAAAAAGATAGATTTTTTGTTATATGTTAAGATCTTGGCATAGAACACAGCAGGTTAAAATTTTTATCCTCATCACTCAAATTCATGTGCACAACTATATTTTAAATCTCCTAAACTGCCCATCCACTAGAAACCAAGCAAAGAGGACCAAAAAACCAGCATAACGCAATACAACCATGAGAAAACATTACAAACCTTACTTCGCCAGAGTCACACCCATGCGAAAACCTTACAAACATTACAAACCATGAGAAAACTATATTTGTATGAATGAAGCACCATAGTCACACCCACAATCGTGCTTAGGCAGAACCAAATCCATGAATAACATTTTCCATTTTTTCCCCTTTTATAAGCAAACCAGACAATCCTAACAGGCATATAATCTCGAGAGTTACATTTTAAATCAAAGAAAAAAACGTAAAACACCTAACTCTTTACACAGAGAGGAAGCGGCACAGAGAAATGAATGAATTACAGCGAGAGAGAGCGATGGAGCATAAAACAAACTCACCGGCGAGAAGACGGCGGCGAGAAGGCGGCGAGAAGGCCGCAAGAAGACGGTGGTGCTTTTCCCTGAACAGAAACCCCCGTCGAAGAACCGGAGAGAGAGAGAGAGAGAGAGAGAGAGAGAGAGAGAGAGAGAGGGAAAATGGGGTCTGAGAGGGAAAATGGGGCTGCGTGGGAAAATAAACCGCGGGGGGATAATATCTATTAAGGCGACCCTAAAGTCGCCTTAATAACACAAAAAGTCGCCTTAATAAAAAAATAATAACAGCGGAAAAACTGTTATGACAAAAACGAGTTACAGAACGGACTATTTCCGACGATTTTTGTCCGCCGGAAAAAATATGGCCGCAAATAACCTAATTTTCCGGCTATTTTTTTGAATTGACACAAACATTTTACCAAAATTTAAAAATAGGCTTTTTGCGACTATAATTCTATCGCCGGAAATAATAATAGCCGCTAATAGCCCTTTTTCTTGTAGTGGATCAGTTGGTTGTCTCCTCATAGCATACCTAACACTGGTTCAGCATGTGCATGATCATGGCTATCTATTCTTGTTGGGCATCCCCGCCTACGGTCCTATTTCCTTTCGGTCAGGAAGCTTTAAGAAATTTGATGAAGACAAATGGTGCATGGACATACAGAAAGAGAGGGCAAGTCACCCTCTTCATTTATTAAATAAGTTGGAGGTATTGTTTTCCTATATGCAGTCCTCACTCTATCCATTCCATGTACGTGGGAGAAATATGATGATAAGACAAAGGAATATTCAGGAAAAGGACAGCTGGATGTTAGACAATAATTGATATAATCTGGTAAAGAAACATCAATTGACTCACCAATGTTAACTGCCAAAATTATGCTATAAAGGATTCTATAAATAGCCCTCACTCTATTTAACGCTTAAGCAATTGAATTAATTCATTCTAAACAATTATATATAGATTTCCATCATTTTAATTACTGGTTCACTCAATCTTACGTACACATACAAATGTAGCATATATATCTTAAATTGAGTTATATTTAAGATCATAAACAACCGTTGCACCATGGGATGGATGGATCACAACCACTGCAATGATTTTTGTGGCTTGAATGGATTTTTGTGGACTTCATTGTATTTTTTGTGGACTTTGTGATATATTTTTGTGGACTTTAATGTATTTTTTTGTGGAGTTAATGTATTTTTTGTGGACTTTTATGTATTTTTTTGGACTTTAATGTATTTGTTTGTAGATTGAATGTAATCAAGGGTTTTTTTTTTTTTGGTAGATTTAATGTATTTTTATGGACTTTAATGTATTTGTTTTGTAGATTTAATGTATTTATGTGGCTTGAATGTAATCCAAAGATTTTTTTGTAGATTTAATGTATTTTTGTGGCTTGAATGTAATCTAGGGATTTTTTGTGGATTTAATGCATTTTTGTGGTTTTGATGTATTTTTGTGGATTTTTTTCTTAAAGAAGCATAGTTGCAGGTTTGTGATGATAAAGTGAAAGCAGATAATTCGACTTTTGATATATCAGAATGGACTTTACTTCATGATTCATATGTTATCATATTGGAACTTTCAGAAAATTATATTATGGTTTTGTTGACAAGTGAAAAGGTGGCCCAAGTTTAATGCTTATGCTCAAAATTAAAGGTTGGTTGAGACCGATTTTCATACAGATCATGCCACGTTCCGGATTGTAATTGTGTATCAGATGGTATTGATGAATGGTAACTCACATTAGCAGAAAGAAGTATCATTCTGCTTGTGTTGTTGGATCTAGAGTTGTTGGCTCATGGATTATATGTGACATCCATGGAAAACAAAACTAGAAAACATGTTATATCAGATTTATAAAATAAAAATATAAACTAGAAAATCGGAAATCATAGTTGACAGTATCATTTCTTAGACTTTGTAATTTGACTGAAACTTCAACCAGATGCAAAAGTCTAGTAGAACTTGTCAAATTACCAAAACTAGAGCTACACATATTTACAACTCCAAGCTCCAACAAAGTTCGAGATGGACATATGTACAACTTCTCAATACAGCAAAATATGTTAGAATAATTACTTAGTGGCATGTCCAATACAAAATTACAAATGCAAAAGTCCACTACAAAAACAAAAGTCCATTACAAAACAAGCTATGGCTTCATTTTTTCTATGGCCACCTTTGCATAACGGTCAACATTCCCATCTTTATCAACCAGGAATTTAGAAAAACTCCACTTTATATTGTCTCCAAATAGGCCCACCTTTGCTAGACTTCAAGAACTTGTACAACGGAGCAGCTTCTTTACCATTCACATCCACCTTACAGTGCATGAAATAAAGTTTCATCAGGCATTACTCCAACAAAGATTAGGGAAAAAAGGCATAAACCCAAGAAGCAAATGAATAAATTGAATCTGTCTCGCACAATCATACAATGATTCCTAATGCAACTGCTACCTTCAAATTTTCAATCTCTCATGTCTACCCACAAATGCACAGGACATAATGTAAGATTTGCATTGAT
>QGSO01000247.1:1723769-1791655 GCA_011037825.1 Carya cathayensis | reverse complement strand
GGGGGAGAGAGGAGGCAGAGGATAGATCCACTATCTTTCAAAGGTGGTTCATAACCAGTGCTGGTTTAAGAAAATTATTGCTGCATCCAGTTGGAATTTGGATATTTTGATGTGAAAATAAGTGTATCTAAATCTCGATTCCTTTAAAAAATTTGTTGTTCTATGACGATGTTGAGGGGCATAATTCACATACTGGCGAATTTTATTCGGATCCAAATATTATCAACCAATGTTTAGTCTCCAACAGAATTAACCCAACTTTCTGCACTTGATAAGATAGAGGCACTAACAGATCTAAAAAGAAAAATAAAACACGAAAAGCTAAAGCATACCATTGGGATGCGACATTGACCATCAAGAGCATCTTCCCCTTATACTGGCTGAGATCAACATCATTTCCCCTAGCATCCTGCAAGCACGAAAGCAGACTGAGATGAACGGAGTTGGGTCGTGGCAAATTATGAATATACATTACGTTCACCTAAGACACAAACTGGCCTCAAGGAAGATAACCACGTCGAGATAAACGTGACTATTCCTTAAAGAATAAAGATACAGCCATCAGTACTCCATCTTGCACTTATGCAGAAAGAGGTATACATTCAAGTGACTAGTCCGATGCCTATGACATTTAGTTGCAACATTTAAAGAAACTATCACAATTACCAAGCAAAAACATGCGAACCAAAAGGAAACCCTACTTAAAATCACAGCTTTTTGGTTGTACCTTTGATTATTATTTTCATATCGTTTTTCTCAGCATCCAAACAAACGGCTACTTCAGCAGTAAAGCACTAACTAAATTTCATTATCAAAATCATTCATTTTCCCACCACTCAAGCAGCTTACTGTTGAATGAAAGTATAGAATCGAAACCTTTTCTTGCCAAAATGAAATATACCAACCAAATAAAAACAAGACCCATAGAAAAAGCAAAGCATCTGTGAAGTAAACAAAGGAAATAACTTCCAAAAAAAAAATAGAGAACTAGCCTTGACGGTGAAGTCGTGGACTGTGCTGTTCGGGGATTGGCTAGCCATTGCACGAACTGAATGCAAATTACACAACACTGGCCCCAATAAACCGGTCTTGATTAGCGACGATAACAAAGAAATTAGCGAAACCTGCGAGGAGAACAAAAGGGCTTGCTTTTTATGGGATAAGATTTGCCGTGACAAGAGAAAGGACTCAGATATGGGTCCCAAGAAATGAATTCTACGGGGGAGAACGTGAGGCGTGGACCGGAGCATCGAGCTATATAGCTTGGTGCGTGGCTTGGGTCAGCCTCGCGGGTTTCGATGGGGATGGAGGCTGGCTTCGTGGGGGGATGCGAGTTTTTAGGGCAGATTTGGAGCCTGGCTTCGTGGGGACGATGATGGGATGGAGAGACGAATCAATTTCTGTTTTCGGGTGAACGAGAGTTTTTGAATCTACCGCGTCTTCTTCGTTTGGAAATTAAATTAGAAAACGAAGCCCTTTTTTTCCTGTGCCATGTTGGACACGGTGCCGCGGCGGGGATAAAGCTCGGTTGCCTATAGACTTTTTCATATGTTGAGTCGGTTTGGATCCTTTAACTCATTTTAACTTATCTCAATTTATCTTATTTAATTATTATAATTTTTTAAAATTTCAACACAAAATATAATAAATAATTTAACCTTCTCAAATTTTAAAATAATAATAATATTAAAAAATAATATTTTAATAATATTTTATTCAATTTTTTAACTTTTATTTCAACTCACCTCAATATTTAAACACAACTAAGTAGTTTAACAAGTAAATTTTACTTATGGACACGGTACTCTAGCAAAACCCATTGGCTACATGTAAAAAAGTTTTGTTACGAATAAGTAAACTTTCGTACTAATTTGCGTACCAATATTGATTTCTTCATATTTAAAATTTAAATTAATATTATTTTCAATAAAAGCTATTTTTTGACCAATCACATTAGATTAATACACATATTATTACGTAATTATACTTACAACTAGATTTTTCCTATATAAAATCAATCCCATCATTCTATCAATGAGTCATTAGTGAGAATTCCCGGTTGGAGGTCAACCGGTATCGTCTACGTTATTGGGCTTAAGGAGTAGAGAAAGAAATTAAGAAGAAAAAACGGGTGGATTAAGAAACAATGAATCTGATCTCTCGCTCATTATTCTTCGTTTTTGTAAAGAGAGAGACTCCATCTTCTCTTTAGAAAACTTCATTTTTGTGATAGCCATCGTCCGAGAGGAGTCCACCCTCCTCTTCTTCTCCTTTTCCTTTCTGCACTGTGAATACACTTTCGAAGTAGTGTTTTTTTCTTTCTCTCTCTTATGGCTCGGTTTTGGTCAGATCTGCTTCTATCCGGCCACTTTCAGCCTACACACGCCGCACCACTGCTTTCTACAGCCGCCGATCTACTGGGAGGAAGCGGAGCCGCGCCAAAAATATTGGCGAGTTGACCTCACGCTCGACTTGTTTCCGCGCCTGGTCTTCACGAGCTGCCGCACTCCGACTCCTCCGACGGTGACTCGCGCCACTCTAGCTGCTTCGTCTCGCCGAGACCTTTCAGATCGAGGCCACCCCATCTTCTTCCCACCGGTGCAAGGCTGCCTCACGCTATCAAAAGTGTGCGGATTTGCAGATATTCACTGGCCGCAGATCAATCCTCCCGATGCTATACTTTCTACTATGTTTTCGCTTTCCCTAAACTGTGATCTTGAAGAAAAGATTGCAGATTTCTCCAAAAATCATCTCAAGACAACAAATAACAATGCACTCGCCCCTCTCACCGCTTCGAGCAGAGCTGTTCGCATTTTTATGCAAACGTCTTATTACCGTCTTTTAAGATGGCGTCCTCTTGGTAGGACATGGGTGAAGACCAAGAAATTGGTCGTTACAACCCGCTTTTTTTGTTTTTTTATCCACCTCTTTGTACTGTTGTTTTTGTTCTGGGGTGTTTGTTGGGGAACCTCACCCCCTCCTCATGTATCACTTTTGCTACTTTTTTTAATGAAGTCTACCCGCTTGCTTAGAAAAAAAAAAAAAAAAAAAAAGAATCTGATCTCTCGCTTCATGACTGGTACCGTCAATGGGCATATTCAAGTCGACTATTTCAAGCGCCCCAAAAGAATTTTTAATTTTTTTTCTATTTTTTCATAATAAGTATGTGATGTATAAATGATAAATAAAACAATTTAATTAATTTAAGATAAATAAAATTAAATATCTATAATATATAATATGGAATGACAAGTAATATAACCCTGGTAACAAACTAGGTCTTCTTCCGTTTTACAAATATACAACTAAATTATTATATTCCATAAATGGCCGTGGAGACGACAACGCATCCTAACACTCCCAATCCAGAAAGCAGAGCTGTGCATGATTGAGCACACCCAAATCCCAAAGCAATTTTTGACGGCAAACTGTTCAGCTTGATCTAATGTACGTCGTGAAGTGATCAAATCACCCAATTTTGCCGTCACCAGTGTTGTGATCTTCTATAAACATTATATATAGCTCACAAATGTCACTCTCCAAACGTGGTCCCTAGTTTGACAATCGAAAGGTTCGAAAGTCCGATCCACGTGGTTTGAAGTCTTGATAGTTTGAATTGGAATATTGCAATGACAGAATCATGTAGAAAGCTCTCGATATATAGAAATATCGGAGAAGTACGAGACTATCAAGCAATGTATCAATGATGCTACCATTCTCCTTTTCTGTTAATGACAAACTCGCATAATGTTCCTCCAGATTATCTGCCATCCCATTAAACTCGTACGGAGGATGAGAGAAAAAACCTCCACCCTTTGCCCAGAGAGAATAAGAAAGAAACTATAATACCTAGTTTGGAAGGTTTGTGTGTTCAAATTATTATTATTGTTAATAATATACTAATCAACGATGCATTATGAATCAATAAAACACAAAGAAGGACAGCAAAGCAGAACTGTGCATTGGGGCTAGACGTTAGAATTGTGACCTTTCTTATCATTTCTTTTGGTCAACGTTCCACTCTTAATTGGTTGCTCAATATGTTTAAGCTGTGGTTGGGCCTTTTTTTTTCACTTTATTGCTCTAACGTCGTTAACTGTATGTAAGATCAACCCATCATTATGTCAATGAGATGCGCGAGAAGGGTTCGTCTGCCTTATTGGGCTTAAGAAGAAGTAGAGAAAGAAACTAGGAAGAAAAAACGGGTGGATCTGATCTCTTGCATCATGACTTGTATGGGCTCCAATGTCGTCTTCTAATGTACATTGTGAAGAGAAATCATCCAATTTTTCCGTCACGTGTCGTCTCCTATAAACATTATATATAGCTCACAAATGTTACTCTCCAAACGTGGTCCCTAGTTTGACAATGGAAGGGTTCAAAAGAAGTCTGATCCACGCGGTTTGATTCGGGCGAGCTCAATGGTAAGGCCATTGACACCGTTGTGTGTTNCCCCAACCCCCACTCTCCCCCCCCCCCCCCCCCCCCCCCCGGCTTCAACAATTACACTCTGGAAAGTTTTTAACGTACGTATTCCGGCTTCATCATTTATTTCAAGCCTCTTAGCCACACGAGCATCTACCTTCTTGAAACATCTAAAGTGTCTTGCTTTCCCTGGACTACAGTAATGTGCGTGATCCAAGATTACACTAGACAAGGTATATCCGCCATCCTCATTCAAAACTGCATTAACTCTTGCTTTATACCCTACTCTCTCTGTTTGTCTTGGCTTCAGGATATTGGAAACCTGACTCTTTGTTGTGCCTTGCCACACACATACCAATGTAAACCATCTAACCCTCCCATGTTCACTTTGTCTAGAATTCCTTCTGTGGACCCCGAACCGTTTATGTTTAACATATTTCATATAGTAAGACTAGACTTCTTCCTCACTAGAAAAAGTCATTCCAACATTAGGTTCCTCGACATCATCATCAACCTTAGGCTCTTCGACACCATCATTATTATCAGGCCCATCATCAACCACTATTTCATCATACTCATCATCCGTCAACTGTACAAAAGAAGCCATATCAACTCAGCCTTGGAGAACCTACAATTAGTATCTAATAATTGAATTAGCATATCATTTTATATGCCCTCATATTATTGACATGAGAAATTATACATACCATTATATTAGTATACAATTTATATTAGTATCCGAAGATTTATTTTGCAGAAATGTCATATAAATATAAAATGTAGGTGCTTGACCATTAACTATAATAATTGACCTATTAAATATCATGTCTATTTAATTAACACAAGCTACCCATCTAAGAAGCAGGTTGAGACGACCTAATATAAATTGTAGAATATCCTCTAATGGTTTCAACTAGATGCTCATAGCTTAAACCAAATTGCATTAGCATGTAAAAGAACTATAAGGAAACTAAATAGGAGATACTTTTCACCACTTTATCAACCTGACATTCTGTTTCAAAACCATGAACTTAGTAACTAATCACATCACCATACTAACAAATAAAACAAAAAAATAAATGAGATTTTTTTTACTGTAAATAAGGCTAAGATTTTCTTTTTCTGGCATCCCAATAACGTAGTGCAGCTTCTTTGTCTTTATGAGAAACAAGATGCATGGTTTTAAAATTTTTGACAGTTAAAACATCCTAAACAAACCTTTTTAACGTAGATGAAATATAGCACCAGATTTTTTTACACAACTTCAACTAAAAGGTGGCACCTTTATGTACGTTAATACATAAGGATAACTTGGAAACTAATTTAGTGAAAATCTCACTAAATTATAATGTTATTTTCCATTACAAGACATGTTTACATAATACAAGAATGTGGCTATTTAAGGAATATACAACAACGGCCCTTTACGGAATCTATAGCCAAGAAACAGAGTTGCTATAGCAGAATTTTTACAAAGAGCAAATCACGGATGGGCGTGATTTATGTGGAATCCCTTACATGTATTCATACACATTTACAACAAAAATTCTACAATACTCAATGTGCCGTGCAACTATCATTTTACCTGAAGCTGCCGTGGAGTGAATGGCCGTGTCGGGGGGCTGAATCAGAAACAGAGTGGACGGGGCCAACTACGAATCAAGGGCGTCGAGTTTGTTCCGTCGAAGGTGGAGTTTCTGTGAGGATACGAAGAGCTGTCGCTGGCATTTGTCCCTTGTATGGTGATCGGCGCCGTCAGCCAGGCGGCAGGTGGATGCGTTTTTCGGTCCCCTCTTTCGGATTCCTCCAGGTTTTTGAACAACTGTGTGAGACCTTCTATCGCTGGAGATGGGCCGAGTTTGGTGGTGGTCGGCGCTGTGAAGTAGGGGGCCGGTGGATGGATTGGTTATTGATTTCCTCTTAACACCAACCGGGAAGGAGGGAGACGTGTGTAATGGGAGACCGGAAGGAGGAGACACTGTGCGCTATGCAGGGAGAAACCAAAGCAGGCGGGAAAGTGTTTTTATCACTTGCCAAGTTAGCACTAAAACTCATTTGCCACGTCGAGCGGTCATCAAACGCGGGCACAATCAGGCGACAGGCTAGCTTTATTCTTTAATTAATTTAAGATAAATAAAATTAAATATCTATAATATATACTATGGAATGACGAGAAATATAACCCTGGCAAGAAACTAGATCTTCTTCCATTTTACAAATATACAACTAAATTATTATAGTCCATAAATGGCCGTGGAGACGACAACGCATCCTAACACTCCCAATCAAGAAAGCAGAGCTGTGCATGATTGAGCACACCCAAATCCCAATGCAAGTTTTGACAGCAAACTGTTCAGCTTCTAACGTACGTCGTGAAGTGATCAAATCACCCAATTTTGCCATCACTGGTGTTGTGATCTTCTATAAACATTATATATAGCTCACAAATGTCACTCTCCAAACGTGGTCCCTAGTTTGACAATCGAAAGGTTCGAAAGTCCGATCCACGCGGTTTGAAGTCTTGATAGTTTGAATTGGAATATTGCAATGACAGAATCATGTAGAAAGCTCTCGATATATAGAAATATCGGAGAAGTACGAGACTATCAAGCAATGTATCAATGATGCTACCATTCTCCTTTTTGTTAATGACAAACTCACATAGAGATCATCCAAATTATCTGTCATCCCGTTAAACTCGTACGGAGGATAAGAGAAAAAACCTCCACCCTTTGCTAGAGAGAGGAAGAAAGAAACTATAATATATACCTAGTTTGAAAGGTTTGTGTGTTTGAATTATTATTATTGTTAATAATATACTAATCAATGATGCATTATGAATCAATAAAACGCGCCACTACAAGAAATCGGGGGTTTTGCAGCGATTTTATTTTTGTTAAAAATAAAATCGCTGCAATAACATATTAAAAGCAGTGGTTTCAGTACGCTGTGGGCTTTTAAAACAGTAATTTTAATTTTTGACTATTTGTAACGACTTTTGACTTTCTGCAACGAAACTTAATGCTGTAAAACAAAATTACTGTGCATTGCCAAAAATTGCAGCAACTGTTTGTGTTATTACAACGATTTTCGCCATCGAAGTTTAAATTTATGTTTTAGCAACGTTGTATTCTTCGCTACTACAATGACTGCAGCGCCAAAAACCGATTGATTTGCACAACCTTCTGCAGTTCGAAAATTTCCCACCAACAAGATCGCAGCT
Organism: Carya cathayensis; assembly: GCA_011037825.1. NCBI lineage: Eukaryota > Viridiplantae > Streptophyta > Magnoliopsida > Fagales > Juglandaceae > Carya > Carya cathayensis. Next base: position 1,784,007 of record QGSO01000247.1, on the reverse strand, counting down.
CAATCCACCCCAACGAAAACAGAGCTTATAGCGTTCTTGAGTGGCTTGAGCTCCTCCACCTCTAGCCACTTTTGCGTTTCTCCCATTCGCGTTTTTGGTTCACCAAAATCAAATAAGATTTTGAGCTCTGAATCGTAAACCCTAGTGTGCAAACAACCTTCCATTTGATTTGGTTATTGTCTCCGTTTGGGAAGCTAAAGGACTACGTTTCCACCTTCGCTGGAATAGATGATTACGTGCCTCCATTTCTAGTTCGAAGTTATCAGTCCTCTATTTTCAAAAATGACCATACGAGGCTCCAGGTATCTCCTATTGCCACCAAATTTATGAAACCACGAGTAGATATTAACAAATGTTGTCGTTTTTTTTATGGACACTTGTGGGTCTTTTGGTTGATGTGAAACTGATGTGCAAGTGCGTTTGTTTGAGGTAAACTGGTTGTGTATCTGCCTCTTGTGTTTGGATTGCTCAATCAGTTGTGTGTATTAGATAATCTGAGTATTAAGCAAATAGAACTACTTGTAGCTGAACCAGAAGCAACGATTTGAACAACAACACCCAGAAAAGGTGTTGTGACAAACTTAACCTGTGGGTTTCCAGCATAATTTTTTACACGTATTGTATGATAGAAAATTTATATATAGATACATTATGACATAACATCAAAAGATGTTATACAAATGGTAAAAAAGATTAAAAATTCTGCAACATAGAAGTTGTGCCAATTAATTAAAGTTAGTTCCTTTCTCCATCTCATGACTGGTGGGATTTGGTCCTATTTTTCCAACTTATTTATTTAAGTAAGTTAGTGATATATTTATAGAGCCAAGCAAATACTTGTCTCTTTAATGAAATGTGGAAAGGCCCAACTTATTTCCAAGAAGATGAAACTGCCATACTCTATAAATATTTTAGGAGCATATTGATTTTTTCCTGGGTGTTATGCTGCTCTAAATACTTAGAAATAAATATTAGCTGAAGAGTTTGAGGGATGTATAGACTAGAATAACATGTATCCTTCTGCCCCCACTATGGGCATCTCTTTCAATCAATATAGTTGTATTCAGTGCATGTCATTATAGGCCTTTTTACCATATAGGCTTGATTAAGTGCGAGGGTACCATTGAAAATGTCAGCAGCAGCAAGTTATATATGTTTAGAATATATACTTTTTGTCTATATATATCTATAAATATATTCATTAGGATGTAATTAATGAGTGGTTCTGTATTTGGAATTTGTAGTTATTTCTCTTTTCTCTATTGTTTTCTTTTTCATTAGATATTTACCCTTTTTTTCCTGTTCAGCAAAAATGCACTTTTCAAATGGCATATAAATCTGTCAAACACTTATCTTCTTTCTTATAACTAAAACTGTTATGAAAGCTTCATCTTCCGTCTCTATTTGTCTTTTCTTCTTTTATTGCAAACAATACCACTATGTGAATATCATTGCTACTGTGATCTCATGGATACTGATATTAGATGGGATTCTGCCTTTCAAACTCTCAAGCCTGGCTTTAGATGAATTTAACTATTTAAATTCATTTAGTTGGCAATGTTTTAAGATGCAGCAATTTACACAGGAGCCTTAACTATAATTTCCTTTTTCCCCCCTCTAGCTTTGCTGTCTTTTCATTACAATAATCATACCTTGCAGTACTAAGTCAATATTTCAATTATATATATATATATATAAGATCTTCCAGGGGGCATTTCTTGTTTAATTTCAATTATGGGTAAGTTAATTGAAATTAATTTCAAACTGTCGCAAACCAGTTTTGTTTCTTGTTGATCAATTTAATTGCAGTGACAATGAGCACAACATGCACTGTTAATTTAGACAGTTGAAAGCTTATAAAATTAAATTTCTAACACTTTCTCATCTCCCACATGTTTTGCTAGTATTCCAACTCTAGCAGGCAGTAACTTTTGTACTGCTGAAATGCACCAATTATTACATGACTACTTAACATTGCATCCATCCATTATCATGCATTATATTTGTCAGTTTAGACAACCTATATCACTTGGGCCTTATGCTAAGGGAATATCAGACAAGTGCAAGTTGATTAATTGTTTAGAAGTATTTGGACCATCCTTTCTAAATTCTTTTAGAGCTTTGCTGCATTGTGTCCTCAATTCCCTGGACCAAGCACAGTTTCTCTCAATTAGCAATATATAATCCCTCTTCTTTATGCACCTACATATATTAATCACTAATATATGTTATAATCTCTCTTTCAAATTACGTACCTATGTTAAATTCAATACATTTTAGGTTATCCATGAGCTAGCTCAACATGACAATAGATTGTACATGCAGCTTTGTTGCTAGCTTCAGTACCTCGTAGTGAGAATTATACCTAAAAGATCAAGTAGCTCATATGAAAATACATTGTACTTATGCACGCACAAGCGATTGCCATTTTAAATTACCAATTGTCTATTGACTCACTCAAAAATGAGTAGCACAAAGACTATCCCAAGTGCAGGAAGATGTCGCGTAATAAATAGGAATAAATTCCTAGATCGTCTCCTCAAGGAAAGCTATTTAAACTCAAACTCGTTGAAAAATGTGAAAATCTTCACAAAGAGAAAATAAAGATGATGGTATGTGCAATGAATGGAAAATGGTACTAGTCATGGACTAGATTCATATTTTTAGATTTTGATTGTTGAATTGAAATGTAAAAAACTAATAGATTAAACTCAGAAATTAATAAAACTAAGTTAAGAATTAAACTAGATTTGAAAGTTATTGACAAAATATGCACTGAAAATTGAAAAGCCCTAAAATCAATATTCTAGGGTTCATCATTGTATTCAAATTACAAATTCTCAAAATTAAACTATAGCAATTGTAATCACTATTAAAATGAAAGCTTAACGAAACGAGAAAAATAAATAACATGAACTAAATAAATAACAAATAAATTACTCAAACTTTTAAATCAAAAATCTCCAAAATAATCTAGAAACTTAAAACTGAAATGAAATAACAAGTAGGGAATGAAAAGATCAAGCCAATTGAATGGAGATGAAAAGCTTAAGCGGGGGAGGAGGCTGGGCTACAGTAGCAATTGGATCCTTCAAGGAGCTCTTCAATCTGCTGCAGTGTGAGTGAATGCTTCTGAAAAATTCGTGTTGCTGCATGAATGATCGCTTGTGTGAATCCTCCTCTCTTCAGATCTACCTCTTGTGCCTCTTCCCTCCCTTCATTTCGTGCTAATGATATGTTTATATAGGGTAGGAAAGAAACCCTAATGTCTTCTTAATTTCCGCATAAAAAAATCACCTAAATTTTAGGACTCATATTGGCAGCCACGTACATGCTTTAGGAGTCCGAATTTGGAAATCCTTATTGGAGATAAATTTATAGTCCTTTATGATAGCTTTCTAGCGCATCAAGAATTACATCAATCAAATATGTAAGTAAAAAGTTACGAGCAAAAGACTAAAGTATATCCAGGCTGTCTACTAGCGAATTTCAGACTTGGACTGCTTGTGGTTTCCTTTTGTGATTTCTTTTTCTTTTTCTTTTCTGCCAAATTGCTCTCAAACCCCATGAAAGTCCTCCTTTTCGAATATGAGTGAAAATCAATGAAACATAAATTCTAAATGTTCCTCTAATCAAAACATTCTTTTCCAAGCCAGTCCGCTCGAGCGATGTGGACCAAAATCCAAAGTAATCAACAGTTAGTAAAATTAAGCAGAAATTCATGCTTTTAATAATTTAAATCACAACTTATATTCATTCATTTTTCTATATAAAATCGATGATAAAGTAATGAAAGAATTAAGATATATTGGTTCTAAAAGCATTAAAATATGCAATAACTCAGCTCAATCACACCCCCAAACTAGCATTTTGCTAATCCTTGAGCAAAATAGTGAAAAGTAATTGAGATGAATATTGCATAAAGATCGAAATTCAAACAGAAACAATCAATCACAATTCTGAATTCTCACAAAAGTGACACGTTAATACTCAACCTCCAAGGGTTATACCCACCAAGATTATCTCAACAATGTTTCAAATAGAATTATAGCAAATGTCTCAGAATTCAAATGTGTGTGTGAAGCTAAACTGGTTGTGTGTTCCTCATTACTAGCCATGATTTGTCATAGGATTTTTCAACCTTAAGATTAATCATTGCTGATTCTAACTATCTCAAAGCCCAAGTGACTAGCAGTTTTCACGCCAGCTCTGTTTTTAAAGGTTGGACACTCAACTCCCAAAGTCTTGGGTAACTGTTTCTAGCCCTTTTACTTAGGAAAGTTCACTAAGTCGCCTTTATTCCTTTTTTTCTTTTTTTTCTTTTCTCTTTTTTTTTTCTAATCTTTTCAAATCCTTTTTTTTTCTTTTTTTCTTTCTTTTTTTGGCATGGCTCGGTAATCCTACAGTTTACTTCTCCAGTGTTAAATCAATGAATAGTAAATAAGGAACACTACAAGCGTAAGCATGTGCAAAATGTCCTTCAAAATTTGCCTTTTGTTCTACAAAAATCTTATTAAGTTTCATCTCAATAAGCATAACATCTCGGTGTTTCAAGCCACATATCAACAAAATATGATGCATCAAAAATCATGTTCTATGTTTAAACTTGAAAATAAATCTTCACAAATGATCCCGCTCAACTACTCCACCAAGATGCTCAATCATACATGTATCAATGGACATCATGTTATTTTTTTATTATTATTTTTTTAAACTATGCACACATGCTACCCTCCAACTAGTGAGAGACATAGTCCTCAATAAATCGAACGAAAGAAAACAATGTGCATAGAAATAAGCAAGCAAAACAAACAATCAACATGAAATATAAAATCAAAGCAAAAGAACAAATAATAAAAAAAATGCAAGTAAAGAAAACTATAAAGAAGGAAAAACAAATCAAAACACTTCATTGGGGTCTTGCACAAGTAAGATCTCTTCATGTGGATCAAAGACATTTAGAAATGACTTTAGACGTTGTTCGTTGACAGTAAAGCTATTACCATTCTTCAGATTGACATTGTCTACTGCACCATGAGGATGAACGGTCTTTACAATGTATGGCCCACTCCATCGGGATTTCAACTTACCAGGAAAAATATGCAAGCGAGAGTTGTAAAGGAGAACTTCCTGGCCAAGTGTGAAATGCTTTGGATGAATTTTCTGATCATGCAGAATTTTCATGCGTTCCTTTGCAAGCTGAGCTTTGTCATAAGCATTTCGACGAGTTTCATCCAATTCATTAATCTACAATTTTCTCAACCCTGAAGCTTCATCAAGTGATATGTTAACATGTTTTATGGCTCAAAGAGCTCGATGCTGAATATCAATAGGTAAATGATAAGGTTTACTATAAACTAATCGATAAGGAGACATCCCTAAATTTGTTTTAAAAGCTGTCATATAAGCCCAGAAAGTATTAAGAAGTTTAACCGACCAATCTTTCCTATTAGGCTTGATGGTTTTTTCTAAAATAATTTTTATCTCTCTATTTGCCAATTCAGCTTGCCCATTTGTTTGAGGGTGATAAGGGGTGAAAGTCTGTATGTGATGTCATATTTCTTCATAAGTGTAGAAACTGGTTTGTTACAAAAATGAGAACCCCCATCACTTATAATAGCTTTAGGCATGCCAAAACGAGCAAACAAAGATTGCAAAACTTTTAGGACGACACGATGGTCATTTGTTTTGCAAGCAATGGCCTCCACCCATTTTGAAACATAATCCACATCTAATAGAATTTATGTGTTTCCAAAAGAAACTGGAAAAGGTCCCATGAAGTCTATTCCCCAACAATAAAAAATTTCTAAAGTAAGAATAGGGGAAAGAGGCATTATGTCTCTTTTGCTAATGGATCCCAATTTTTGACAAGGCTCACAAGCCTTGCAAAAATTATAAGCATCTTTAAACATGGAAGGCCAGTAAAAACCGCTTTAAAAAATTTTTGAGACTGTTTTCTTTGCTGAAAAATGACCACCACATGCACCCATATGACAAAATCTCAAAACCGAAGAAAACTCATCATCAGGAATGCATCTTCGAATCAATTGGTCCGAACAATATTTGAAAAGATATGGATCATCAAAGTAAAAGTGTTGTACCTTAGAGAGAAATCGACGCTTATCTTGGGTGGACCATTCAGAAGGCATTCGCTTAGTCACCAGATAATTAACTATGTCAGCATACCAGGGAGCTCTATCAACCATAAACAGCTGCTCATCCGGGGAACTATCATCAAGAGGAAGGCTGACATTTGAAGAAGAAGATGATGGCAATCTAAAGAGGTGGTCAGCTACCACGTTTTCAAGTCCTTTCGTGTCCTTAATATTGATGTTGAACTTTTGAAGTAATAGAATCCAGCGAATCAAGCGTGGTTTTGCATCTTTCTTAGCCAACAAATACTTAACAGCAGAGTGGCCAGTGAAAATAGTAACAGGAGAACCAAGAATATAAGTTTGAAATTTATCAAGTGCAAAAACAACTGCAAGTAATTCTTTTTCAGTAGTGGTATACTTTTTTTTAGCATCATTCAAGGTTCTACTAGCATAATAAATCACAAATGGCCTATTATCCACCCGCTGCCCCAAAACAGCTCCTAAGGCATGATCACTATCATCTATCATAATCTCAAAAGGAAGGTCCCACTGCAGCGGTTGCACAATAAGGGTAGTGGTAAGCAACTTTTTAAGGGTATCAAAAGCTTTTGGCACTCATCTGTCCAAACAAATTCAATATCATTTTGTAAAAGAGTGCACAAAGGTTTTGCAATAGAACTAAACCCTTGAATAAACTGCCTATAAAAGCCAGCATGACTAAGAAAAGAACGGATATCCCTAACTGTCCTAGGGATAGGAAATTTAGATATTAATTCAATCTTTGCCTTGTTGACCTTTATACCCTCAGAATAAACAATATGTCCCAGGACAATGCCCTGAGTGACCAAAAATTGGCATTTCTCCCAATTAAGTAAAAGATTTTTTTTCCTCACATATCTGGAAAATACGTGCCAAATTATGCAAACAACTCTCAAAGGATTTTCCAAAAACAGAGAAATCATCCATGAATATTTCACAAATATCATGAATCATGTCAGAAAAAATACTCATCATGCATCTCCGAAAAGTGGCTGGAGCATTACACAAACCAAAAGGCATTCTAGTAAAAGCAAAAGTGTCAAAAGGATAGGTGAAAGTGGTTTTCTCCTGATCCTTAGGCCCTATAGCAATTTGATAATAACCAGAATAGCCATCCAAGAAACAATAATATGCATTACCAGCTACTCTTTCTAAAATTTGATCCAAGAATGGTAAAGGAAAATGATCCTTCCTACTGGCTGAATTAAGTTTTCTATAGTCAATGCACATTCTCCAGCCAGTAACCATTCTAGTTGGAATTAACTCATTTTTATCATTTTTAATAACAGTCAAACCAGATTTTTTTGGTATCACTTGAGTTGGACTTACCCACTTACTGTCTAAGATGGGATAAATAATACCCACTGCGAGCAACTTAAGCACTTCCTCTTTCACAACTTCCTTCATGGTAGGATTGAGCCTACGTTGAGCATCACGAACCGGTCTAGCATCATCTTCAAGATGGATTCTGTGGGTACAAACAGCAGCATCAATACCTTTGATGTTGGCTATTGTCCAACCAATTGCGCCTCGATGCTTTCTTAATACTTCAATCAACTGGGATTCATCCTTCTAATTTAGCTTTGAGGAAATTACCACCGAAAAATTGCCTTCTTCAGGACCAAGAAACACATACTTTAACTCTTGATGAAGTGGTTTCAGTTCCAAATGGGGAACTTCTTCCACTGAAGATTTAAGCATGTCTGGTGGTGGTAGAGCTTCAAACTGGGGTTTCCATCTTGCTTCTGCAAATTGTACTTCAAGTGGTAAAGAAGAATCTGCAAAACAATCAAAAAAATCAAAGTCATCTTCAATGATATGATCAATTTTCTCATCAAGTAAACATTCAGGTGTCTGAAAAATATAATCATTATCAGAGAAGGGGGAAGTTGAGCAAATAAACTCTGTTGGTGTCAAACTCTCCACAGCATTCAAATCGCTTGTGTCATCAAAATGTGTTGGCATCTTGCAAGCATTGAAAACGTTCAACTTGTTCCCAAAGGTAAGCTTCAAAACACCACTTCTGCAATTGATCAAAGCATTTGATGTAGTTATGAATGGTCTTCCTAGGATGACAGGAGCTTGGTAAATAGTGGAGACTGGCTGCTGCATATCAAAAACCACAAAATCCACTGGGTAGTAGAATTTGTCCACCTGGACCAACACGTCCTCTACAATACCCCTCGGTACCTTAACTGATCTGTCAGCCAATTGTAGCATGATGGAGGTCTTTTTCAGCTCACCCAATCCCAACTGCTCATACACTGAAAATGGTAGCAAATTCACACTACTCCCCAAATCAAGTAAAGCTCTCCCAATGCGTGATTCACCGATCATAATGGAAATGTTGGGAGAGCCAGGATCTCCAAACTTCTGAGGAGTCTCACTCAATATCAATGCACTAATTTGCTCCGTTTGGAAAGCTTTCTTCTTTACATTCAGCTTCCTCTTCACTGTGCACAAGTCCTTCAAAAATTTTGCATATGAAGGCACTTGTTGTATGGCATCCAAGAGTGGAATATTGATCTTCACTTGCTTAAAAATCTCTTGAGTCTCCGTGTGGTATTTGTTCTTTTGGCCAGCTACCAATCTCTGAGGATAGGGAACCACAGGTTGGTATCCCTTACTAGTCTCAGCATCTACACTCACAAGCTTCTTCAGCCCTGATCTCACTACTTCTGGTTCTTTCTCAACTTCATTAGTCTCTGTTACATCTTCAGGTGTAGGAGCAACTACCTGTGTGTCCATAGGTATCTCTGGTTGGGAAACTTCCTTCCCACTTCTCAAAGTAAGAACTGCCTTCGCTGTCTCAATAACATCCCCTAAGACATTATGCACTTGTTGTTGTTGTTGCCTATATACCTAAGGATTAGGCTGAGGCTGTGCTGGAAATTTCCCTTTCTCTAGGGTGCTCAAGGTCGTGCTCATCTTATTAATAGTGCCTCGCAACTCATTTATGGTCTGAGTGTTCTGATTATTTGTGGTGGCCTGAATTTGCATGAATTGCTGAAGTGTATTGGCCATCTGTGCTATACTGTCATCTAGAGTCTTCTTTGCAGATGATGAAGGCTGAGAACTCTGTGCAGCTACATGAGGCTGAAATCCAGGATGAGCTACAAAAGAATAGCTCTGAGAACTCTGATATGGCAGATACTGGTGCTGAGGAGCACCTTAATGAAATGGCTGCTGCTGAGGTGGTGGAGACCGGCTAGGCTGATCATTTCTCCATGAGAAATTTGGGTGATTCCTTCACCCCGGATTATATATGTTGGAGAAAGGCTGATTCTGTGCTCTATTAACCCAGTTAGCTGATTGCATCTGCTCGGACCCACTTTCTTGAAATACTGGCATAATCGGGCAGTCTTAGGTCTTATGGTTCGAATCAGCACATATAGAACATGCCTCTACTACTTTCACAGCCTTCACTTTTTCCATTTCCATGACCTCCAGTCTTCTAGTCAATGCAGCTATTCGGGCTTGAACATCACTGTCTTCCTTAAGCTCATATCCGCCCCCTCTAGAAATAGCCCTCAGTGGCTGTGCTGCTAATGGAACTCGATCAGTACGAGTGTTCTACTGTTGTGTGCTCTCAGCAAGATAGTCAAAAAATGATAGAGCTGCATCAGGTTCCTTGCTAAAGAGCTCCCCATTGCACATTGTCTGAACAAACTGCTTGCATTCTGGAGTGAGACTAGTGTAAAAATAGCTCACCAGCCTCCAAGATTCAAAACCATGATGTGGACAGATGTTCACCAAATCTTTAAATTTTTCCCAACTGGCCTGAAAGGTCTCATCAAGTCTCTGATTGAATTGGCTGATTTGCTCTTGCAAAAACTGAGTTCCCTGAAAAGGGAAAATTTTTTGTAAGAATTCACGCTGCATATCAGACCAACTAGAAATAGAATTAGGCCTCAAAGAATTAGACCAAATCTTCGCTTTATCCTTTAAAGAGAAAGGATATAATGAAGTCTAATAAATTCATCAATAACAGTCCTAGTAATAAAAGTAGTGCAAGCCAACTCAGAATCTGTCAAGTGCTGGTAAGGACTTTCAGAATCCATCCCGTGGAACTGAGGTATCACTGACATCATGCCATGCTTAATAGAGAAATTAGATGCATTTTCAGGTAAAACAATGCATGAGGGTGTAGTGGTGCGGGTGGGTTGCAAATAATCCTTAAGAGTGCGTGGTGCAGGTGCAGCCATGTTTTCTAGTTCAATTTCAATTTCCTCACCTGATTCACTCATAGAAAAGACAGAAGAGCTATCTATCTCTAAGCTGTGTATACTACTCTCAACACTCGATGTGACTCTAAGCAACCTATTTGAACTGTCTCTCACCCATGACATGAAACATCAGTTTAAAGAGCATAAAAAAAAAATAACGAGCTTAAATTTAAGTTAAAATATTTTCCCCGGCAACAGCACAAAAAACTTGACTCACTCAAAAATGAGTAGCACAAAGACTATCTCAAGTGTAGGAGGATGTCGCGTAATAATTAGGAATAAATTTCTAAATCGTCTCCTCAGGGAAAGTTACTTAAACTCAAACTCGTTTAAAAATATGAAAATCTTCACAAAGAGAAAATAAAGATGATGGTATGCACAATGGATGGAAAATGGTACTAGTCATGGACTAGATTCATATTTTTAGATTTTGATTGTCGGATTGAAATGTAAAAGACTAATAGATTAAACTCAGAAATTAATATAACTAAGTTAAGAATTAAACTAGATTATAAAGTAATTGACAAAACATGCACTGAAAATTGAAAAACCCCAAAATCAATGTTCTAGGGTTCATCATTGTATCCAAATCACAAATTCTCAAAATTAAACCATAGCAATTGTAATCATTATTAAAATGAAAGCTTAACAGAACGAGAAAAATAATAACATGAACTAAATGAATAACAAATAAATTACTCAAACTTCTAAATAAAAAATCTCCAAAATAATCCAGAAACTTAAAACTGAAATGAAATAACAAGTAGGGAATGAAAAGATCAAGCCAATTGAATGGAGATGAAAAGCTGAAGCGGTGGAGGAGGCTGGGCTACAGTAGCAATTGGATCCCTCAAGGAGCTCTTCAATCTGCTGCAGTGTGAGTGAATGCTTCCAAAAAATTCATGTTGTTGCGTGAATAATCGCTTGTGTGAATCCTCCTCTCTTCAGATCTGCCTCTTGTACCTCTTACCTTCCTTCATTTTGTGCTAATGATATGTTTATATAGGGTAGGAGAGAAACCCTAATGTCCCTTTAATTTCTCAATAAAAAAATCGCCTAAATTTTAAGACTCATCTTGGCAGCCATGTACATACTTTAGAAGTCCAAATTTGGAAATCCTTATTAGAGAAAAATTTATAGCCCTTTAAGATAGCGTTCTAAAGCATCAAGAATTACATCAATCAAATCTGTGAGTAAAAAGTTAAGATCAAAAGACTAAAGTATATCCAGGTTGTCTACTAGTAAATTTCGGATTTGGACTGCTAGTGGTTTCCTTTTGTGATTTCTTTTTCCTTTTCTTTTCTTCCAAATTGCTCTCAAACNTGCTGTCTTTTCATTACAATAATTATACCTTGCAGTACTAAGTCAATATTTCAATTATATATGTATATATATATTTATAAGATCTTCAAGGGGGCATTTCTTGTTTAATTTCAATTATGGGTAAGTTAATTGAAATTAATTTCAAACTGTCGCAAACCAGTTTTGTTTCTTGTTGTTCAATTTAATTGCAACGACAACGAGCACATCATGCACTGTTAATTTAGACAATTGAAAGCTTATAAAATTAAATTTCTAACATTTTCTCATCTCCCACATGTTTTGCTAGTATTCCAACTCTAGCAGGCAATAACTTTTGTACTGCTGAAATGCACCAATTATTACATGACTACTTAACACTGCATCCATCCATTATCATGCATTATATTTGTTAGTTTAGACAACCTATATCACTAGGGCCTTATGCTAAGGGAACATCAGACAAGTGCAAGTTGATTAATTGTTTAGAAGTATTTTTTTTCGACCATCCTTTCTAAATTCTTTTAGAGCTTTGTTGCATTGTGTCCTCAATTCCCTGGACCAAGCACAGTTTCTCTCAATTAGCAATATATAATCCCTCTTCTTCATGCACCTACATATATTAATCACTAATATATGTTATAATCTCTCTTTCAAATTAAGTACCTATGTTAAATTCAATACATTTCAGGTTATCCATGAGCTAGCTCAACATGACAATAGATTGTACATGCACCTTTGTTGCTAGCTTCAGTACCTCTTAGTGAGAATTATACCTAGAAGATCAAGTAGCTCATATGAAAATACGTTGTACTTATGCACGCTCAAGTGATTGCCATTTTAAATTACCAATTGTCTATTTATGATGATAAATTCATGAAATATTGCCCATATTTGTGTTATGTTTTACATCACCAGAGTACTTGGAATTGATCACATTTCATTTTGTGATTTTCACAATATTTGCATTGCAAGCAGAATCACAAATTGATACGTACAAGAAAGGACCATAGCTACTGATTCCTTCACTTGAGGTTCTATTTCTGAAGCTAATACTTAGGTAAATGTTTAATTTCTTTTATACTTGCATGTTTCCTAGAAAAACTCAGATTTTGATGACTAGTTATTACTTCTCATTGTGATAAACAAAAGAAATGGAGCTTCTTTATATGCAGCATACATACATGTGTTTTGGTTCAACCTTCATCATGATCTTGATCAAGGGATATATATATTATCAATTATAATTGTTTAATTGGCACAAATCCCCAATTCTAGGAAAAAGTACATTCACATGAGATAAGAAAAATATCTTATCTCATGAAAATCAAAACTGTATAATACCAAATAATCTTCTTTAAATTATTTTTCTCAACCAAATCAAGATTATATGAAATCAAATTTATTGAACCTATATTATCTCTAACATTCCTTCAACAATGTTTTTTAGATACTCCTAACTTTATGTTGATCAACCTACATTTTGTGATTACGTCTGATCGCAAACAGAATGAATCTAGTAATTTGCCAATCCCTTGCAGTTAAGTACTAATTCTGTAGTAGAAACAGTTGTTGTTTCTAACCATGAAGTACATGATCACCAATATCTAATTAATTACTAACTTTAATAGATGTTATATAATCTGTTGTAAAGAGAGAGAGAGAGAGAGAGAGAGAGAGAGAGAGAGAGAGAGTATGCTTATACAATGTTAATTCGCACTTTTATGTTGTATGTTTTCCATACATGCATGATGGTCAAAGCTGGCATGTAGTACATGAACCTAAACTTTTGAGTTCATGGTCGACTTGGGGATGTCACAGAGTAAATCTCATGTTACTGCAACAAATACAAAGAGGAAAGTTGAAATTAATGTTATTTTTTTATTCTATTGAGAACCACGCTGTCCATGAGGAGTTTCCTTTTATTATTATTTTTTTTGTTTCAGATTAATACTTTATTGTCTGGATGTAGATTGAGAGTGGAATTTACTAATAGATATATATATTTTTTCTTGGAGTCAATGCTGTTTTATATCTTCTTGTGATATACTCTCTATGTGGCATGTATCATAAGGTATTTGCCAGTTCACAAGATTCTTTCCCCCCCATTTTTTTTTTTTATATCTTGATCTCATCTCTTTTCATGTCTGTTAATTTGAATTGATATCAAATGCTTGTGAGGACTCAAACACAAAAACAAAGTTAAAGAAAATGAATGAGTTAGTATTGCCAGGAAAACAAAACTAATATTGTTAAATGTCAATTATGCAGATCACTTAAAACTCCCATTTAGTAAGAAGCTGCCACATTCAAGTTCGAATAATGGGCTTTAAAGAGTCTACATTAGTTATCTCATCCCATTAGAATATTAGAAGAGCTTCCACCCATCGATATTTCCTAGAACCTTTAATCTTATGGTCTCTGTGGTTTAAACAATAAGGTTCATGCCTTCCAAGTTCTCTACATGTGTTTAACATTTATTTTATATTTCAATTTACTAAAACTTATAAAGAAAATATACTCAGATTGATTTTTCCGGCCTTTAGCTTCTGTTTTCTGCATTCTACTAGCCTTTGGTTCTGCTTGCACTTCAATCTTGAATATGTTGTGTGGTTCTTTTTTAGTGCAGTGGCATTTTAGTGCACATGACAGTTATGGCTCTGTTTTTTGCATCTGAGTTTACTTGCTTTTCTGGGCATTTGTGTTGTGGGTCTGTTTTATGCATATTTACAGTTGTGGTTCTGGGTTGGTTTGTCAATTAATCAAGCTGCAAGTTAACTAATCCATCCACGTTGTATTCTTAGCACAAAGTCACCCACGCATCATAGTGTATAGGAGACTATGGAATGGGGTTGAATTGAAGAAATGCAACCTTAAGTAAACAGAGTTTGGTGTTTGGCTACAATTTATACGTTTAGGACTTTCTTTGACCCTTTGTCCCTTCGATCAGTGTGTGTGGAACCGTTCATGATTTTCGCTGTTTGATCGATAGACCAGAAAAATACTGCAACTCCTTCACATCTAATTTGTCTATCTCTCCCCTCTCATGAGTATGTTGCTTGCAGTGACTTCTTGTTTTTTTGTTTGTACAACGACTCACTACAACTAAGCTTTATTGGCTCCGCATGTTGTTCAATGAATTTCATCAGATCTCATCAAAGCTCCCATCATTTGGTTGGTCGATAATGTTAGTGCACTTGCCTTGGCTGCCAACCCTGTACCAAGCATGGAATACGTAGACTATCACTTTGTGTTAAAAAAAGGGGTCAATAAGGACATTTGATTCTAATATCCATTTCTACCTCTAATCAGGTAGCATAAGGTATATTTACCAAAACTGACCGCTGCAACTCGATTTCAAAAACAACAAAGGTTTAAGCTTAAGTTTGAACCACTCGTTAACTTGAGGTTGATCATAAAAAAAACTGCCTCTTCCTCAGGCAACTCAGACATAGGACTCCATCTCATATTTTACAACTAAATAGATACTGATTAAGATAAGATGTGCTCCACCAAATGAAGTTTTTGATTTATTTCAAAGTAACTTTATCCTACCAGAAACGGCAACAACCAAATCACATGTTAATATTTGCAAATGGATAACTATAGTTTATATTTGTAACTTAGTTCTTATCTACAGTTTAGTGCCTATCCATTTATCATATCCAAACACTTGTATGGCTATAAATTGATTAATATAACACAGTCTTTGTATCTGGCTGAAACTATTTTCCTGCATTTTATATCTTCATTTAATTAACTTTATTAGATATTATATATATATATATATGTATGTATGTAACGTTCATCAGATAGTTATATTAAGTATTAAACACTATTGGAATAGATCAGCTTGACACTGGGGCATATGTGATATACTTTAAATAATATACAGATTTTGGATGAATATGGTAAAAACAATTGCTCCCTAGCTAGGTTTGGATGTTTACGTACTATGTAGTATATATACTCGTGCATGTGTTAGGAGGTGATGTTCTTGGAGTTGATCAATCATGTGCATGCATTCTAGCCTACAAAAAAGAAATCAAGAAAATATATAGTTAATGCCATTATTGCTGGCTAGCTAAGTTGTGAACCTCAAAGCCCTATCTTGTAACTGGGTTTTATGTTTGTATATTTACCTTTTATGTATGTGGTGCTCTAAGTTGTGTCCTTTTAAATTATTTAGATCTTGTGGACATGGTGGTCTCTGTATATGTTGTGTTGCTCGGTTTCATTTTTTGTATATGCTGTGTACATGGTGGTTTATTTTTTTGGGTATTAGCATGCTTGCCACATTCGTGGAGCTATGAATTTTCGCCAAAACTTAGGCTTTTTGAAAAATGTTTATGGCCCCTTTTGGTACCTTCTAAATATGTAGTTAATCATCATGGGCCTGAAGAATGTTGCTTTGTTTGATTGTGCATTTAAAGCAAAGAGTATTTTGGATTGGTACATGTAGTTCTATGATACCATGACGTGTAAACTGCTATATGATCAGTGATTAAGATATTTTCCTCTGAGAAGTGCATTTTGGTCCAATGTATTTTTCTGGGAACAATCTGGGGTTTTTTGTTGTTAATTATATGTTGATCCCGTTAATATAGGGGTGGGCTTTTGAAGTGTTATTTTTTCCTCATTGATGTTTTCACTTAGTACCCAAGATCCTTTTGTCATAGATTTGGGCAAGATAAAGTTTCTCTATAGATTTATTTGTACTGTTGAAGAAAACTCTTGCATATAGAATGCCATGCTTGTTTCCAGGATGAAGCCTTGAGGTTAAACTCACTAAAGTACCATCTGTTTTGCGAAAATAGTCTTAAATAATATACATTTTTGCTTTTATTTTTTTCTCTGCATTTTCCTCATCCCTTACTTCATAGCATGTGGTTGAATTTGATGCAGTTTTAGCCATAATGGGGCTGTATGATTGTTATATTGATCTACATTGGTTCACATAGATCACTAATTTATTATTTTTTAGGGATTATGCTATTTGTTTACGTCTTTTGTTATTTCATTGATAGATATCCATTTTTAGATCATATCCCACCTCTTGGTTTTTCTCTCAAACCCGTGCCACCCAAGTGCACTTGTATGCATCCAAGAGAGTCACCTATTTTGAAGGCAAAATAGGCTCCTCATTCTANTGATTAAGATATTTTCCTCTGAGAAGTGCATTTTGGTCCAATGTATTTTTCTGGGAACAATCTGGGGTTTTTTGTTGTTAATTATATGTTGATCCCGTTAATATAGGGGTGGGCTTTTGAAGTGTTATTTTTTCCTCATTGATGTTTTCACTTAGTACCCAAGATCCTTTTGTCATAGATTTGGGCAAGATAAAGTTTCTCTATAGATTTATTTGTACTGTTGAAGAAAACTCTTGCATATAGAATGCCATGCTTGTTTCCAGGATGAAGCCTTGAGGTTAAACTCACTAAAGTACCATCTGTTTTGCGAAAATAGTCTTAAATAATATACATTTTTGCTTTTATTTTTTTCTCTGCATTTTCCTCATCCCTTACTTCATAGCATGTGGTTGAATTTGATGCAGTTTTAGCCATAATGGGGCTGTATGATTGTTATATTGATCTACATTGGTTCACATAGATCACTAATTTATTATTTTTTAGGGATTATGCTATTTGTTAACATCTTTTGTTATTTCATTGATAGATATCTATTTTCAGATCATATCCCACCTCTTGGTTTTTCTCTCAAAACCGTGCCACCCAAGTGCACTTGTATGCATCCAAGAGAGTCACCTATTTTGAAGGCAAAATAGGCTCCTCATTTTACTTGTACCACTTTCAAACTCATTATCCTTGCTTTCCTATGCACTTATGTTAGTTTTCCGGGTACACATCAGAAGAGTTTGTATTCCATACATTTCCATTATCACTATAAGAAATCGGGCCTTTTGATTTTTATTTTGGTTCGAAATAAAATTGCTGCAATAGCTTATTAAAATTAGCGCTTTCAGTACGCTGTAGACTTTTAAACCATTTTTTCTTTATTCTTTGAATATTTATAGCGATTTTTGACATAGCAACATGTAGGGAAATTAATAAGCTGGAACATTATAACGTAACATCAAAAGATGCAAAAAAAATGCTAAAAACAAACTATAATGCAATATTTCTTTTGCCAATTAATTAAAGAATGTTCCTTTCTCCATCTCATGACTGGTGGGTTATGGTCCTGTTTTTCCAACTTTTAGTTTGTAAGTAACTTAGTGATATATACAAGGGCGAAGCTAATAAGTGTCTCTTTAATTGCATGTGGAAAGCCCCAACTTTGTGCCAAAAAAGCTCAACATTCATACTGTATAAATAAGATAGGAGCATCTTTTTGGATTTCTGGGTGTTATGCTGCTCTAAATACTTAGAAATAAACATTAGGTGAAGAGCTTGAGGGATTGAATAAACGAGAATAACATGTATCCTTCTGCCCCCACTATAGGCATCTCTTTCAATCAATATTGGAAGGCTCAGTGCTTGTCATTATATGTTTATTTGCCATGTAGGCCTAATTATGGCTTTCCTAATGAAAACAAAAAAAACTGTTAAGGCTAGAGTCTAACACTTTAAAGCTCAGCCTCATAAAGCCTAGAATGATTGATTATCATACCTCAATTGTGGCAATCTTTAACCCACTTATCTCTACCGTCAGCACACATAGTTTAAGTCTAGGTTGCACGTTTTTGCTATGGCCTTTAGTCTTTTCATTTTGACATTCAATGACGTATAGATTTCGTCTGAATAAATTAACATTACAACTTCTCTAGTGCATAAAGCCATTCTTTGAGTGACGAATTATCACTTTAATCATTTTAATTATATGGTAGCTGGGGTGAACAACATTCATCTCTAATCTCTTCAAAAAAAATAGCAAACTTTCATCACTTGAGTTTGTGAGTAGGTAACTTTTGCTGAGGGTTTATGGACAGCTTTTAAGTTGTCCATAACAGAATTTATTGGGGACAAACTTGAAGACCTCCTCAATCTAGATCAGACATCTAGCACTTGATATATATGGACAACAGATTGTTGTCCAAAAATTTTGTATTGGTTTGTTTCAAAGTACCTATTAAGTAAATGTAATTATTAGTACTCCAATTGGTCAAGGAGTTGGCATGCATCTTTTGCTTACTTAAAACCGAACTATTAGACTTTCCGGTTATTTGTTTCCCTATCCCTTGGTGAAGTTTGGTTGTATGCTCTGTGTTGTAATTCAAAGTTTGCTTTCTTTGAGGTTTTTTCTAATGGTTTCTTGTTTGTCTTCTGTTAATTAAACTCTATGTGTATATCAATCATTCCATTGATTGAAATTGAGTTTTAATGATTCATATTCTGCTTCGATTATCTCCATCAAGAAATTTTATCTTTACATTGAAAGGCTATGAGTACTTTTGCCCTAATTAATACCATGATCTTAATTATTTGCAACATGGTTAGATAATTATTTACACCCAGGATCTAAAATATTTGGCATTGAAAAGGAGACACCATTTTTGGTAAAAAGAAGCTTTTCGTATTGGGGAATTCCATTCAGTAGTCAGGGGGGTTGTAAGCCACATCTTGCATTGTGTTTTCTGATAATTGATGTCATTCACTGCCTCTACCTTTGATCACCTTGTTTCCGATTAAGACTTTCATCTGATCTTCCTGGTTGGTGATGGTTAGGATGATCTAAGACCATAGATATGGATAGGAAGAACAATAAATAGTTACTTAACCAGTCTTTATTGATTAGAGAATAGTCAAAATTCGGCAAACTCAGTTCTCAAAAGGTCATAGTGATCATCGTATAAATAAACAAATAACTCCATTTTTAACAACCACATCATGAATAGAAACAACACATCTGACGACGATTTTGAAATTCTCTAAATTTAAAAAACTAGTTAGGGATTATTTTGTGATGCAGCTGATGTTTGTACATGGGGAAAATAGCACCTAGGCTTATCTTATTACCACAAATTTAAACATTACGCATATCTACCTAGCTAGCTTGTTATTGCATTGATCAGATGTCAGGTTTATGTGTATTTAACTGGACTGAACATTGCATGCTTAAAGTGAGAAGCATTTAAGCCAAACTGTGCGTGGCTGGTTGTCCATCAATTGCTCTTTGCCATCTAGCTCCAGCACCATTAGTTGATGATATTGACCTTGAGCCCGCTTTTGCTTATAGTACCTTTACCTAGAACTTTTTCGATTGAGAAGATATAGTTTGTTGTTGCCTGAAACTTTAGTAAATAGTAGATGTTTTTTACGATGTAATTTCCTTTTTGCACCAGTTGTAATCTTTCAGCTGTCATTGCTCTCAGGGAAATACAAGCTCGAGAAATGTTAGAGGAATGCAGCTTGTCGTGTCTTTGTACACGTGAACCATTCTGATATCTCCCTGCTGTAGCTTGCATTTATATTATTCTAAGTTACAATTGCTGTTATTTTGAGGAAAGGGTGGCGCTAGTGTTCTCAATTTTGGTTGAACTTAAGAATTATACAGGTTCTGTTAATCATTATGATCATCTTATGTATTTTCTTGATTCATTGCTATTCAGATTTATTGATTCTCTTTCTTTTAACCCTATTTCTTTCTTTTCGATTGATACATGATGATGAGCTTTGGTTGCTTTTTGTTGTTCATGTATTTTATTGGCCATGTTTAATGCCCATACAGCTGCCATTTTTTCTTCTAACTTTTGAGTGTTGTTTACTTTGTGGATAATTTTGGGTATTGCTGATATTTGTTGGCAGGTATTAATCTTAGTGGAAAGATATGTAAACTTTAACCTCTTTAATATTGAGATTATTGCAAAGCTCCACCATTTGTCATAATATACATAATGAATTTGCCTAAGGCTATGGACAAAGACGTGTATCATTCACTTCCAGGCTACATGTATATTATAGATAACTTCATTTTTTTGTACTTTTGGGGTTACATTAAGTGAATGAATACAGCTAATCAGTAGCTTTTAGATCATATGAAATGCACCAATTGGGACTTGTCACAATGGTATTGTATATGTTTATTTATATGCACTCTAATAATTGATGTCTTTTTGTTGTTTTTAAGCCTATCTTTGCCCGTGAATATCATAGTGTATTCTTTTCAAATGGATCAAGTTTATATATCAATTTTAGCATCAAGTTTCCCTTAAGGTATTTTCTCCTCTCTTTCTCCATCATTCTTGTGGGTCTACATGATAGATGTGCTTAGAAACAAGGCTGGAAACTAGAATTTTGGCAAATGTATGAATGATGGAATTTATGAAGATTCTCATGAATTAATGAAGATCCAAATTAAACTGATATTGATCTCTTTTGACCCCATAAACAATGGAATTTATGAAGATTCTAATGACTTTATAGATAATTGAGTTAGCTTTTTAATGACACCAACATCACTTTAATCTGATATATATATATGTATAAAAAAATATGACAGATTTACTTTGGATAGGTTGATCTCATCAGATCTTGAGAGTTTGCAATTTCTACACTTTTTGTTCCAACTGATGCCTAGACTCTACTCATCATATTTACAACTTAATTAGATTAAATATTGTCATAAAAACATGCCAAGCAATTGTTTATTATTTTTATGCCAACAATATATCTTTCATGCGTGGAAAGTGTTGCTTGCATGTGGAAAGTTGTAGCCCCTCAGAACACTAATTTAAGGGAAAGTGATTAGGAGAACCTTTCTAATTAGAAGCAAAAGGAAACACTCTAATAAGGAGCTGTGCAGGTCAGAGCATGCTGAATGGTCCTCCGAGAAAGAGAGAGTGAGGAGAAATGACTAAAACGAGGGCTGGGGGGGCATGGATCCCACATGAGTGTGTGCCCTTTAAGGAACATACAAGTCACAATCTGTGGGAGTTTAGGGGCACTTTAAGAAGCAGCTAAGCAAAAACAGCCCGATGCAAAGGATCTGATGTTATTTTTTGTTGTTGTGAGGTGTCAATGTCGATCGAAGGCTCGAATGAAAGAAAATAACACCATCACCAGGTCGTGCTAATCTAATAAAGTTCTAAGACAACATGACAAAGAGGATCATCTTTTGGTTCAGCTTATAAAACTATTTCCTTCTGTTAAGTTAAAGGTCTAATCACTATTATATTTTATTTTAATTTCAAATATACATATATATATATACCAAAATCTGTGGTCTTTGGGTTTCAAGATTATAGTAGTGTGGATGATTTGTTGCTTGCATGTTGCACTAATCTTTAAACAAGCATTTGTTATGACTTGTTATGCTTTATTGCAAAGCTCCAGGCTAGAGTCTTACAGGAGACTCACATTTGTTGTCCAATTGGGGTTAGATTAAGTGAATGAATACTACTATGCAGCATTATAATCATATGAGGATCTTGGGTCACAGTTTAATGTTATTGTATACTTAATTTGCAAGCTAAGGGAGTTGACATTGAGTTGATTTGTTTTTAAGCCTGCATAAGAAGGATGAATATCATAGTGTATTCTTTTTGGATCAAGTTTAGGAAAAAAATTTAGTATCAAGATTGCAGCTCTCTGTATTTTCTCCTCTCTTTCTCCATCCTTCTTGTGGGTCTTTATGATAATTTGCTTAGAAATAAGGCTCAGAATTCTACTTCTGGCATTGGGGGGGCTGAATGTGGGTGATGATTACATGTGTGCATGATGGCCTGTTAATTTGTATGCATATGTATTTATGCATTTTGTTGTTAAGAGTAAAAAATATATACTCTAACTGTAATTACAAGTCCATTGTCATTCAATGTATGACACAAGATTATTTATCAAACTTGACAAATAAATTAGAACTCTACAGATGCAACAATTTTTCTGTTATACACTAATATACATAGAAATTTCTGTGTATATCAGTGTATAATAGGAATTTTTTGGGTTCACCCTTTTAAACTGATATACACTGAAATTTCTGCACTTTTATGGGTTTTTTTTCAGACTTAATATGGCTTTAAGTGTATATTTTCTGTTATAAACGCACACAGGAAAAAGCTAAACCAGTTTTGAAAAATGGAAAATTTTGTATGAATATTTTGCTGGAGACAATTTATAATTAGTTAGATTTAGTTTTTTCTTATAATATGTTATATTAACCCAGAAATTTAAGAGCTTTTTAAAGAGTATTTTGTGTTGGGTAAAGATATATGGTGTGTAACTACCATTGAAGATTGCTGCAGACCTTTATTTATTTTTTGGGTGAAGAACCTTGAATATGATCAAGTTAGTATTGCCATACAACCGTCTTAAAACTTTTATTCCTATTTCTGTGGTTGCTCTTAAAAGTAATAAACTTTCAATTGGTGGTTGATCATTTGCACAATTGTGCAGGTAGACTGGATATGCAATACAAGTTTTGATATGTGGCCACACATTGATAAGGTATTATCCTATCTCATAGTAGTTTTTTGGCTTTCTGTTTGAGTCAGCAGGTGGCTGGTTTTCGCTATATGAGGCAATTTTTTTGCTGTTTGAGGCAATTTGCAGTAGATTAGAACCATAGCACAAAACATAGTAGCAGAGTACATGCGTTACTTATGATATAAGCTTGATATATATATACATACTATTTTGGGTTCAGCAGTGTAGAAGATCAACTGATATTCACATGAAATAACTGCTGAAGATCATCAACATTGAAATTTATATTAAATATGTATAGCTATACAAATACAATGTGAGTATTGCATGTAATTGATTGTAAGAAAATAAGTTTCAGATGCACATATATTTATATATATATACTGTTTGTATAGCACACATAAAACCTCATAGAGCGATTGTGTGTTTCTGTCAAAAAACATTTACAGTCTATTTATTTACAACCAAAGTTGCTAAAAGTGATTGTTTCCTGCTGAAGAGTTTACTTGCTTAAATGATTGTAAAATACTGCACTGATATTAGCCTGACTTATGTTTGCCATTTTGGCAATTGGCGATGACTACATGAACATTAATGGTAGTTTCCTAATTGAGTATTATTTTCTTGTTCAATAATAAATGTTTGCTCTATTTAAAGTGCCTTTTTACGTAACGGCTCTCTATATGGTCATTGACAGATTGGAGTTGGAGAGATTGAAAGGCACAAAAATGCTGAACAATGAATCCCCCCCCCCCCCACTTGATGCAGACGTGTTGAAGACTGTTCTACCCAATGCCCAGGTGCACATTGTTATCGATGACATTAAAGTATTTTAGTCCATGGAGGAGCAGACAGTTGAACAATTGTTATGAATGTGGACATTTTCAATTAATGTTTAGAGCAAGAAATGGGATCTATATATTTAGTAGTTTGTAAGTGTAGGTTTTGCAAGCAGAAATTGGTCCACCCCAATGTATATAGCCCATAACTACATTAATGTGAATTTTCCACTGGCTTTAGATGAATGAATGTGTTTGATTTATTATATTCGATGAAAAAGGTTATAGATTTATAATGAAAGTGCCTAGAATTTTCCTATTTCTAAATTGGGTGTTGGATAAACTATAAGTGTTTTATAGTAATGGAATAGAATTGCTCATAGGTTTATGTGTGATCATTTCATGTAGGATCATTAAACTTGTGGTGATGCCAATGAATGATGAATTAACAACAATTAAATGACTTAAATTAAGTGAAGTTTAAAGTATTAAAAAAAAGTTAATATATAATTTCAGGCTAGGTAATAAATTGATTAAATAACTTATTTAGTTAGTCATTGACATGAACATGAGAAATAAAAACTATATTTCAGATCAAGTCCGTAAATGACGATTATATATATATATAACTAACGCAACTGGCGAGATCGGAAAAACAAAATACACCAATAACTTTATTCTAGAGATTTTCATACTAATTACAGCGATTCTTAATGCTGCAATTAGCCATTAACAACGATTCTAAGTAACTATATTTGCAACAGTTTTGACAATTTGCAGCGCTTTTCATCCTATTTTCAGCATCTACAATACGCTGGAAATACTTATTTCCAACAATTTTAAGAATTATTGCTGCAATTACTATAAATTAATTCCAGCGATTGTTTAAGATATTACAGCGATTAGAAATACTGCAATTACACTTTAACAACAATTTTCCATACTCGGATGATCACATTTGCAATAGTTTTAATCTTTTTGCAGTGCTTTTGGTTTAATTTGCAGTATTTATGTTACGCTGCAAAATCACATTTCCAACAATTCTATGATAAATCGCTACAATTATAATTCTTATTGCAGCGATTTGTGTAGATATTACAGCGATTTAAAATGCTGCAATTATACTTTAACAACGATTTTTCATACTTGGATGATTACATTTGCAACACTTTTTCCTTTTTTTGTAGCGCTTTTGGTTTATTTTTCAGCATTTCTGTTACACTGCAAAATCTTATTTCCAACAATTTTATCAAAAATTGCTGGAATTGATGAAGCTATTGTAGCGATTTATTAAGCTATTATAGCAATTTTAAATGCTGTAATTACACTTTAACAACGATTTCAATCACTTGAATGATGACATTTGCAATAGTTTTTTCTTTTTTGCAGCGCTTTTGGTTTATGTTTCAGCATTTATGTTATGCTGCAAAAGCTCATTTGCAACAATTTTTTCAAGAATCGCTGCAATTAGTTTCCACAATTGCAGCGATTTTGGTAGTATTTGCAAGGATTTTATTATGCTGTAATTGAGATTTCTCAGTGATAGATGTCTATGGGCATGAGCTCAGTTGCAACAATGTTAAAAGTATTAGCAAGGGAAAATATTCGCTGGTAATGGCTGTTTTAGCATTGAAATTTTTTTTTGCGCTGCTTTGGGCAAAAAAGACTCGATTATTACGGCGAACGTGCAAGGAAGTTAAAATCGCTGTAAAAAAATATATGCAGCAGTTTATATAGTTTTTTACAACGATTTTAAGTGCTACAAATAACTTGATTTTAAGTGCTCAAAGAAGGAAAGCAAAGCAAAACTCTGCATTGAGCACACAAAATATTCCCAAAGAAGTTTTTGACGTCAAACATTATATATTGCTCACTGTTAGTATTTTTAATGACTAGTTTTTTTTTTATATATATTTTATTTATTAAGAACCGAAGTTAAAAGCAATAAAGCAAAATCCTATAATGTTTCACCATTGGGGCTAGACGTTAGAATTGTGACTTTTCTTATCATTTCTTTTGGTCAACGTTCCACTCTTAATTGCTTGCTCAATATGTTTAAGACGTAGAGAAAGAAACTAAGAAGAAAAAACGGGTGGATCTGATCTCTCACATCGTGACTTGTATCAGCTCCGGTGTCGTCTTCTAATATACATTGTGAAGTGAAATCATCCAATTTTGCCGTCACGTGTCGTCTTCTATAAACATTATATACAGCTCACAAATGTTACTCTCCAAACGTGGTCCCAAGTTTGACAATCGAAGGGTTCGAAAGAAGTCTGATCCACGCGGTTTGCTGGAGGACTTGGCCGTCGAAGTGCCTACATGATTTTATTCTTTATTGTGAGACACCTGGTAGAGTTCTCCATTTTCACGAACAAGAACAACTTCTTGAGTTATGGGACTTGTCCGAAGCATGATAAACTTTTCATATTTCCTAGTCTTCCTATCTTCCTTTTGTTTAGAGTTCGGCCATTCTACGGACACCATCACAGCACTCAACTTTATTAAAGATTCTGAAACCATAATCTCCAATGGCGGTAGGTTCGTATTGGGATTTTTTAGCCCTACGAATTCTACTTATCGCTATGTTGGGATATGGTATGCTGGAGATTCCACAACTCGTGCCATATGGGTTGCTAACAGGAACAAGCCCCTCAAGACCACCTCCGGGATTCTTACTATATCCGAAGATGGCAATCTAGTCGTATTGGATGGAGAGAAGACGATTTTGTGGACATCAAATGTAAAAATTAGTTCTGCTTCCAATATGAGCGCACGACTTCTAGATACCGGGAACCTTGTCATACAAGAAAACACTACTGGGTTAATCACTACATGTGAGAGTTTCCAACATCCTTCTGATTCGTGGTTGGAAGAGATGAATTTGGGTACTACTAATGCAACAACGGGCAAGATTAACGTTCGGCTCACATCATGGAAGAGTCCGTCGGATCCAGCCGTTGGAACCTTTTCTCTTGGTACTTACTTTTTTAATCTTCGTGAAACGTATATTTGGAATGGTAGTAGCCCTTATTGGCGCAGTGGTCCGTGGAATGGTATGATCTTTATTGGATTACCATTCACGAAAGCTCAATATCGCAATGGAATTAGTCTTGTGGAGGACAAAGAGGGATCATCCTATTTTACTTTTGAAATTTTAAACATGTCCGCCCAATACTATTTCGTCTTGAATGCAGAAGGAAATTTATTGAGAACTTCTTCTACAAATGGGAAGGATTGGGAGGTCTCGGGGTCGACTTTGATGTCTGAGTGCGACGTTTATGGCAAGTGTGGGGCATATGGATATTGTAACCCAGAAAATAAACGGATCTGCAGCTGCTTAGAGGGGTTTGAACCAAAGAATATAGAAGAATGGAAGAGAGAAGATTGGACTAGTGGATGTGTGAGGAGGACACCCTTGCAGTGTCTGACAGTAGGCAAAAAAGATGGGTTTTTGAAGGTGAAGATGATGAAAACGCCTAGTTTGGCGAATTGGTCATCTGCTTTTGAGGATAGATGCGGATATCAGTGCTTGGAAGACTGTTCTTGTATAGCTTATGCATACGTAGCTGGCATTGGGTGTATGTTATGGACCAGAGATTTAATAGACTTGCGGAAGTTTTCCAGCGGCGGAGTTGATGTTTATGTCCGTTTGGCCTATTCAGATCTCGGTAGGTTAATTACTTTCCTTTCACAATCCAAGTCTATTCAGAAGTTAAATATATAAATTAAAGAACTTGAATTAGTTTGATGTTTCTGATTTACAGATAAAAAGGAAGAAGTGAAAGTAATCGTCATAGTCACAGTGATCATAGGAATAGTCTTGATGGCCGTGTGCACTTTATGCTTATGCCGGTGGAGGGCTAAACGTAAAGGTAAAATGCTCATGTATCTATAGGCAGACACTAACTAGTTTTATCTATTACCATGTATTTATTTTATTATTATCTTAATTCATAAGATTTTATTTTCAGAATTATATATTTATTTTATCTAATCTTTTTGTATTTCTCTGTAAGGAGGGGCATATATATAATAGTCCTTAAGTTTCTCTCTCCCTGATCATTCTCCTTTTGTTTTTTCAATATCAATCATTTGGGATTTTTTTTTTCTTTTTTCTAAGGTGGCCAATGTCAACCCAATCCTCTTGAATTAGATAAACCAGCATCATCCATGGCACAACATTCTTTTTAGCATTTCGTCAAAGTAGCCTCCAAAACCATATACCCTCCTAGCTATATCCTTAGCCATCACCTAAGCCACATAAATATATCTCAAAAGCCTCTTATCCACCTCCATTTTAAACGCACCAAAAACTTCAATTCCATCTCTTATCTCTACATGATCTTCGATTAATTTCGCTTACACCACACATTCAACATCTTTTACCTTTCTTGCAAAATCTTTACCGTTGTTTAACAATATTTTGTTTCAATATAATGCCTTCAAAAAACTTTATAAGGGAAAAAACTAAGCAAAAGTTATATATTGTTCTATATAGGGGGAAGGCACCAAGGATTTCAATGTGAAGAAAATCTTGTAGACAACATGAACCAAGATAAACTCCAAGAGCTACCAATATTCAGTCTTGAGGGGTTAGCAAGTGCAACGAGAACAACTTCCACCAATCTAACAAACTTGGACAAGGTGGATTTGGTCCCGTATACAAGGTAATTAATGTTGTGCTTGTAGAGGATTATTGCTTATTAATTCGAATATGTAGTCAATGAGTTGTTGCTCGTTTATAGGGAAAATTGTTAGATGGACAAGAAATTGCCGTAAAATGACTGGCAAGAAATTCAGGGCAAGGGCTAGAAGAATTTAAGAATGAAGTCGTAGTGATTTCTAAACTCTAACACCGAAATCTTGTTAGACTCCTTGGTGGGTGTGTTGAAGGAGAAGAAAAGTTGCTAGTCTATGAATACATGCCAAACAAAAGTTTGGACACATTTCTCTTTGGTTAGTTCATTCTAATGCCCTAGTACATTAGCATCTTTAAATATCATAATCTACAATTATCTACATCACAAGAGGAATAATGATATCTATGGTTGTGGTATTTTAGCTTGTAATCACATACTTTATGATGACTATCTTTACAAATATTACCTTCATTACTATTATAAAATTCAACCTCACTTTATTTTTCTAATCTGTTTGAATTAAATTCATCAGATTCAATCAAACAAGAACTGCTAGATTGGAAAAAACGTTTCAACATTATTGAAGGAATTGGTCGTGGTCTACTCTACCTTCATAGGGATTCAAGATTAAAAATTATTCATAGGGATCTAAAAGCAAGTAACATATTGTTGGATGAAGAGTTAAATCCAAAAATATCAGATTTTGGAATGGCTAGGATTTTTGGAGGCAATGAAGACCAAGCCAATACTAAAAGGGTTGTTGGAACATAGTAAGTACATTTTATTTGTTGAATTCAATCAGATACTAATGCTAATATTATGGATAAAAATGTTTGGATGTATTCAAATGTTGAAGTGGCTACATGTCTCCTGAATATGCAATGGAGGGGCGGTTATCAGAAAAATCGGATGTTTTCAGCTTTGGAGTGTTGTTGCTAGAGATAGTAAGCGGAAGGAAAAACACTCATTTTTATCATGAGGAGGGGAGCGTGAGCCTTTTAGGACTTGTAAGTCTCCCTTCTCTCATTGCCTCATTTTTCAAATGCTCAATTGCATAGCTCTTTCCCAACTTGATATCAATACTAATCAAGCATTCAAAGCAAATATTTATACAAGACAAATGAATCATCTCCAATCGTATTTTCATCTTTCCAGGCATGGAAAATGTGGAACATTGACAACTTGGCAGCATTAGTAGACCCCAAAATATCAAGATCTGGCTTTGAAAATGAAATCTTGAGATGCATACATGTCGGGCTGTTGTGTGTGCAAGAGTTCACTAAAGATAGACCAACAATACCTATTGTTATTTCTATGCTTAAAAGTGAGATTGTTGATCTACCGTACCCAAGGTAGCCAGGATTCACTATAAATCAGATTACCCTAGAAAATGAGATCTCTTACCCCAATCAAAAAGTTTGCTCTACCAACGATGTCACTGTTTCAACGGTTCATGGTAGATAGATGACATGCTCTTGAAAGTCTAAAGCTGTCATTTTTTATTGAACAGGTTGTAGAATTTAAACACACTTTCAATATATTTGCAGAACATGCTTCTTGTTCTTACTTAAAAAGCAAATATTGATGCATATATAGCAGAAACAATATTACATTTGGTGGCAAATTTTAGTTCGATTTGCAGTAGTTCCATGACCTTTAGTAGCCATTTCTCCATCTTGCTTCGTCTTCCATTATGGTGGTTTGTGCTGTGTGTTACAAGCTAAAGCCACTCCTATATATTCAGAACCTAAATACCACATTGAGGAGAGACCCAACCCATTGACAGAGATTTCTCACTTAAATTATTTTTTCTTTTTTCTTTTTGCCCATGCAAATAGTGAGGATGGGCTATCTATTTTCTCTTCTCACGTAACCACGGGTAGCCATTCAGGCAAGCCATTATTTTGCAATGAAGATGCTTGGACACCTTATTGTAAGGTGTTAATGTCTAATTTTGTTATATGCAAGGCCATGAGTGGTGCACCCACTTCGGTTCTATTACTATATGTGACGCTCCCAGATTCTGCTTGGAATCGAACGGACATCTGAAATATCGGGACATGCAACACGTGATTGTCTGCCCCCGTTCATGACATATAAGATGCAATGTTCCTAACATGCATCTAACATTATTGCTATTCATTATGTGTGTCTAAGATCTTGCCAAGTGTCCAAATAAAACTTCTCCAACTTAATTTGGACATTCCACACAGTGATTTTGAAAACACTGCACTTAATACGCTTATCAAGGTTACTATTCACTCCAAAAAAAAGCAAAATAAACTTAGTACTAAAAAATTCTAAATATTCATATTAACCTACAGTAAAAACCGTTTACCAAAACTCAACCCCGAAGTGTCCCTATAAATAAATTCACGGTTTCGATTAGCCGTTTTGTCCAAAATTATGAAAATTGTTTATTGCGCTATAAATCCTAAATATTCAACTGAGTCTACTGGTGTAGACTATAACGTATTTTGACACTTATAACTACCTCAAATAATTAAAATCGCATTCTTGGCACCACAACGAGTGATAACTCTAGCTATGTTGACAAGCTAAAACCTTTGCGATTAGCCGATTCGTGAAAACTTACGGAGTTTTCACGAGGTTCCTCAAGTCTATAGAAATTCTACCATTGAATTTATAGCGGGCTCTTACATCCTCCCCTCCTAAAAAAAAGATTTCGTCCTCAAAATCGACCCAAGTACAAACATAAAACACGCTCAAAAGAAGATGTTGGTTACCAAAACTGATGTCCATCACTGCATGTATCATCACTAGTCGTATCCGATATAGGTGCCTTGGTCGGGGGCTGACGCACTCTTCATCGCCATTTTCTGGCTCCTGACCCTCTACTAGCAAACGTCTGTGGTGAGTTGATGACATAGATGATCCTGACGTTGCGGGCTCAGTGTTGGCAGCTGCGACACGCTCTTCTGCTGCTCTGTTAGACTCAACTCCATCCCGTGTTGTCCTCGCTTTGAAGTTATCCCAGTCTAACCACGTAGTCGAGTGAAGCAGCGGGTAACGTTCTCCATGAGGTAACTCCTTCCTCTCGTAATCCACACTAATCTTATCTATAACGGTCACATGATATAAAAGAAGAATATAGTGTTCACAAAGGTTACTGCCTAATCTTAACAAGTTCTAGACTAACCTTCTAGGATACTGAATCCTTGCTTAAGTGAAATCTCTACTTTCCTTATTGCTCAAATTATCAATTTGTACTGGAATCTTTTCACAAAGTAGGTCAAGTCATACCAGCATACTCTTTAAATCTAAAACTTCAAGTATTCGTGCAATTCGATTTGGAAGAATTTAATCCATACACAACTGAATTTACTTTCTCTATTTCCTCAGGGAAACCTGTCAGCCTAGGACTAGCTTACACTCCTTCATAATTAAAACGAATCATTTCTCCTCCTAGGTGACACCTTGATAAATAATCAGCTATTAACCTAAACTCAAGCCTTTCTCTCCTATGATTGGCATAACTCATCTATCCATCATGAGCTGTCTCTTATTTTGACTCTAAATAGAAGGATATGTTCCTAGTGTTCATGTAAGTCCTCAAGACCAAAATTTTACTCCCCATATAGTTGTCTCCATTATACGGGTGATCTATGTCTCCACAAACACCCTGCTTCATAAAAAACCACTTAATTGTCGTAAGATAAAACTACTATCATAAGTGAATCCTACTAAGGCCAACGCTTTCCTCAAACACTTTACTCTTCCAAACACAAATTCCATTGCATCCTCAGAATCAAACAAACTCCAAACACACATAATACAATTCCTCAACCTTTAATACCCTTCCTCGTACTACTAAAAGGCATACTCTCTACACAGGTATGAACAATAATACTCCTAATGAGAATTTTTTACTCTTATCAACTGGGTAACAATTCGGCTTCTGAACTGAACTCTCGTGCAACACCACAATCACCAACAACAGGGACTCACTTAAATCCAACAGCGTACAAGTTACAAACCTCAATAAGTCATTACCCAAAATAACAGTATTGCACTAATACCATCAATTGCAATCCAATCAAACTTAACTAACCTTAACAATATAGAGGTCCTAGTAAAATACTAGTGATGACGCCAGCTCCTTCAATTCCTAAGGAGTCAGCATTTGTTTCTCCCTAAGTGACAGCTTACAACCTAATGGGTAAGTGCATTTGCTACTGTTGCTGATGTCTAAGCATGTCAGTCAATAGGCGTATAGTTTCAACTAATCCTCCATCCATCGGGGGACTTTGATTTTCCAGATTAATGTCTCTCTAAAGGTTCCAATGTATCCTGCCACAAGTCATGTGTCACTTCTCAAAACACACGAGTGCACTTATAAAAACCACGTACTATCCCTTATACTTCAAGAAATTCAAGCCTAATGAAGACTAAAATTTCAAGCATAGTATTTGGTGTATTTCCTAAGGACATGTGGATTTACAACCCAGAGACGTATTGCTCCGATACCACCCTGTGACGCCCCCAGATTCCGCTTGGGATCGAACGGACATCTAAAGCATCGAGACATGCAACACATGGTTGCCTGCCCCCGTTCATGACATATAAGATGCAATATTCGCAGCAGATAATTTTTTTTTTCTTGAGCAATACTATGCACCAAACTTATAATACCCCAAATAATTAAATCGTAATCTAAGCATACTTAACAAAATAAACATCCACGATTTCAGTACGAGTCTTAGAAGACTGTAACCTCAAAAACATGGAAGACTAGACTCCATATTTACATTACCAAAATACACTATTGAGGAAGTTCGTCGAGTAACTCATGTAACTTGACTAATGAGGCTAGAATACTATCCAAAAACTAACTATGGAAGTTGTAAGCTCCGCATCGTGTCTGCAACATCTAGTTAACCTCCTTCAGTCTACCAATGTCCGCTCCCTATTCTGATCTTGACACGTCGCCTACCATTCGAGGGGAATGGTAGTTGGGACTACCACAGTGAGATTTGATTATAAATCTCTGTAAGTTAACAGGAAACTCCCACACAGGTTAATTATGAATGCATGGCAGTAAAAGCATGAATGCATAATTAAAGTCGTAAGTAAGCATAGCATAACTTGACATATAGCATGACATAACTGAGATAACTTGAACTTAAACGTGAACTGAACTTGACTTAACCTGACATGAACTTGAGCTTAAAACATAACATGGACTAGCAACATAACATGAACGTGAAACTTGAAACATAACATGGACTTGAAACATAGCATGAACGTGAACATGCATAACATAAATATGAACTTGAACTTAATATAAACCTGAGCATAACATGACATAAACGTAAACTTAAAACATAATGTGAACGTGAACATAACATAACATGAACGTGAACTTGAAAATAACATATACGTGAACATAACATGATAGAAACATAACATGAACATGAACATAACATAACATGAATGTGAGCTTGAACATAACATGATATGAACATGACCATAACTTGTACATGAGCATAACATAACATAACATGAACTTGATCTGAAACTTGACTTAACGTGGACTTGATCTGAAACTTATTCTTATCTCATGGGGTCACCATGATTGCTTATTCTTAACTTCTTGACATGAACTTAGAATCTTATTCAATAGACTTAATTAATAACGTGACCATATGGATGCTACACGGGTCCCCTAGAGCCATGTGTCCCTGCCGATTACCACATCATAACACAGGTATCTGCACCAGCTGTGAATGCATTAATATGTACTCCACAGTTGTTGTGGCCCCATGTATTCTACGTGTCACAATTGTTGTGTCTCACGTAGTGTATGCTCCACAGTTGTTGTGTCCCCATACTTCATGCTCTACAATTGTTATAGCCCCATGAATACACGTAAAATAAAATATGGCACCATCGGCGTTAGTGCCTGACGCGCTCCGATGACCAGCTAATTAGACCCCATTCGCAACCTGGTGACTGTACTTCATCAACCCAGGGAATTTCACACCTATTTAGACACTCCAGCGTGAACAAAGGAATTCCACTAGGATATTACCCCATCCTAGCACTTAGGGTCGTGATTGACATGAATAACTTAACTTGAACGTGATCTTAAACTTGACTTAGCATAAACTTGATCTAACTTCTTTACTTAACATGACATACTTGCAATGGTGAATATTACATGATATGAAATACAGGTAACATATGGCATACTTATAACATATAGCAATATGTGACAAAATAGATTGTGTAACAGATAAATATTCGTGAAAGAATAAATCATGCATAACAGATAAACATGTAATGACGTGGCATAGCATAGACAACTGACAATCTTGTGACATACCCAAAGTTCACATGGTGAAGAATTAAAAGTTAATTCACTCACTTCTATTATTAGTCGAAAAATAATGTCTTATTAGACACAAGATACAGTAAAGTTCTCTTTCCTTTAAAAAAAAAAAAAAGGCGAATGTTTGAATTGATACACTGTAAGATCTTAATCCAATCACAAGCATGGAGTCTAACCCAAGTTCCTTCATTTACTTCTAACTAAGCATGGGGTGCATGGATAGTGAGCTATTAATGTATGGCTTTAAAGAAAATATTAAAGACACATCTTAGCCTACACAAGACGACAAACATATTTGTGATACCTAACTATATATGCTACATAAGTTTCAATAGTCATAAAGTCTCATCTTTACTCATTATCTAAGTGCACACTACAAGAAAAACCACTTTTTTCCACACAAGAAATTGTCGCAAAAAGGCCATGAAATCTGAAATCGTAGCTTATACCCTTTTCCAACAATTTTTGCCTCGCCACATTTTCATTGGCATTGTTTGTTCACTTCTGTGCAAAACCAACGAAGCTCCAAAATCGCTACAAATAGTCACTACAAGAAAAATAGACTTTTCTAGAACCATTAATCACTACAAATAACCCCTAAAATCGTTGCAATTGCTCTTTCTCAATGATTTCTACTGCGCATCTATGGACTTTAGTCGCATTTGTTTATTCAATTATAAACAAAACCAGCGAAATCCAAAAATCAATGCAAACAATACCTCATTTCCAGCGATTTACGTTGCTACAAATACTGGTCAAAATCGTCGCAACTGTACATCACAGTTATGTCTAAAAACGTTGAGAAAAATTATATGCAGCAATTTATTACTATCGCAAATAGCTATAATATCATTGCAAAAGATGATCTGATTTGCAACATTTGAAAAAATTGTTGGAAATAATGTATATCACAACGATGAAAAAATGTTGCAAATACTCATTCGCAACAGCCATATGCTAATTTCAGGCAACCAAAAATCACTGAGAAAACTCAATACCAAATTTTGTTTTAAAAAAAATGGGACTATCTTAGCTGGAAACCTGTCATAGCCTAAAACACAATATCCTTACCATACAACGCACAAAAGTCTACTATTATTGCCCTTTGTGAATCCTTTATATACCAATCCTCTGGAATAAATGTGACGCCCCCAACTCCCACGTACGGACACGTGGAAATTGAGACGTCCGGATGATGACAACACGGGTCACACATCCCATCGCTAAGTGCCAAGTGTGTGTACATGTAACATGTGTATAAATAAATAACGCAGTGAATAATAAATATCTTACAACTAAGTACCAAAATTTTTGTTTAATTACAAACCAGTTTAAAACACGCGTAAATAAAATATTACACATTTAATACTTTCAAATCCAAATACATAACATCAAAACAAATACAAATAAAGTCCATAGATAAGCACTCCAAATCAATACTCCGGCGGAGCCACCTCCTCTGGCTAAGCCTCCTCCTCCTCAATCTCTACATCAAAATCTACGGTAACAAAAATGGTGCTGCAGGTAAGTAATAATCCAAACGCCATAAAATATAAATATATTAAACTCTAAAACAATATGCATGAAAGATGTCCAATGCACATGTCCCGTAAATATATTTTTCCACACACGCCAAAGGTCTCATTTGGCCCAGAATATTTCCTTTCAATTTTTCCTTGCCATTATCCCAGATAATAGCCCGAAATCCAGGTCTTAAAACCATTTTCCACTTTTCCTTAACCGAATGCACCATGACCTCCCCTAGGGGTCATCCACAAGCCCTGGCTCCCTTCATCACACCATGGGTAACGACCATGCATGTGACTTCGTGACGAGCGATGCCCAATTCCGCACCATGCGCGTTCGTAGCCAAGCATCCTCTATCCCCCGCCAGCAGAGGGGCCACAGAGTCGGTACAAGAGCGTTACCATCCCGCCCGCTCCCGTTGTAGCCCAGCGACAACCCAGGGGATGTCACTCAGTATATTACGTTCCCGAGTGACCAGAGGAGCTCCACCGAGATAATGCCCCATCTCGGCTTGGAGTCGTGATACACACTCACCCAAAAATCCATTTAACTCATGAAAACCCAGTTTTCAATAAATAACACATGCATATGCGTGCACAATGCAAAGTAAATAATACGACACCAATTAACCAACAATTCTCAACATCCATAACAAATAAACAACCAACTCCGTCCTCAAATCCATCCAACCCCGACTCTTCGGACTCAGTTCGGAATAACCAACCAGTCACAAATAATTATTGCAAGAGCAATAATATATTTAAATCTAAAATGATGTTTTTAAAATACTTACAGTGCTATATAATAATTTTTGAAGGATTGGCGAGCAACAAATGGCGAAGAGAAATCAACGTAACAGTGTAAAAACACTATAGCCATGGGTTGTAAAATACCACTTTTGATTAGAGACAAACCAAGACTTGGGATTGGTAGGGAATGACTTAGAGGTATTTATGAAGCTAATGGAAGTGAAGGTTGGCCGTGGCTGGCGGCGAAAACGGAGGTAGGAGGCTGAAATACCCAAATCGGAGAGTTAGCTCGTGGGGACTGTTCCGGGGACAGATCGAGGCCGGAAATGGGTGGTGTAGGACGACAAGGAGTCGATGATGAAGTGGTGAAGAGGTGGTGGCCGGAGGTGGAGCGACGGCAGCAAATCGGAGCAAAAGCCGTTCGGCTTGGAGAGGCTATTCCGGCTAAAAGGCCATTACTTTAAGAAGTGGAAGGAAGCTTAATTTAGAAGAGAAAGAGAAAAATTATGGAAAAGAGGAAATGACTGTGAGAGCCGCATTGCCCACCCCTGTTCCGAGCCCAATAGTGAAAAACACGGGAAATCCTCCTAAGTCTTTTTCTCTTACTTCTCATTATGTTCCTCCTATACCTTTTCCTCAAAGACTTCAGAAAAATAAGCTAGATAAAAAACTTTCTAAATTCCTTGATGTTTTCAAAAAATTACATATTAACATTTCTTTTGCAGATGCCTTGGAACAAATGCCTAGTTATGTGAAGTTCATGAAGGAGATTCTATCAAACAAGAGGAAATTAGGAGAGTATGAGACTATGATGTTGACTGAAGAGTGCACTGCCATTTTGCAAAATAAGTTGCCACCAAAGCTTAAAGATCTAGGGAGTTTTATTATTCCTTGCACCATTGGAACCTCTTATTTTGAAAAAACTTTGTGTGATTTAGATGCTAGTATAAATTTGATGCCCTTTTCTATTTTCAGGCAATTGGGGATAGGAGAGGTCAAGTCCACTACCGTTTCACTTCAATTGGCGGACCACTCCATTAAACGACCAAGAGGCATAGTAGAGGATGTTCTTGTTAAAGTTGACAAGCTTATTTTCCCTACAGATTTTATTGTTTCAGCTATGGAGGAAGATAGAGAAACCCCACTGATTCTGGGTCGACCGTTCTTAGCCATGGGAAGACCTCTCATAGATGTGCATTAAGGAAAACTAATACTACGGGTACAAGATGAACAAGTTACATTCAATAGTGGCTAGTCCAACCAAAGAACTCTCATAGATGTGCAAGATGAAAAATTTGCATAGACATATCGCAAGTTATCGTAGGTTGAGTAATTTTAATTCTACTCGGGAGAGGGTCTTAGATAAGTTAGAATATTTCACCATCAAATAGGATGATAATTGTTTGATTGTATGGTTAGGATTTGGGATTGTATTAGTTAGGTGAGTTGGATGCCTTAGCGTTTTCTTCTTGGGTGAAATCTTCTTATTTTCAAGTATTTGGTCAATTCCTTAGTTGTTGATTTAATTTAATTTATTGCTATTTTTCTAATTCAAAATCCACCACTTTTCTTGATTTTTAAATAATTTAGAATTAAAACAATTTCAATAGTTAATAGGTAAATAGTCCTCGTGGGTTCGACATCTTTCTTATCATTATATTACTTGGTACGATTTCGTACACTAGCGAAATTTCACAACAGAAAGGTTTGTTGGTGATTTTGGGGGGCACAAATGGATTTGGATGGAGAGGCTTTATGCAGTCCATTCATAGTGTTACTGGGTCCAAAGCCACTTTTTTGAAGCATGCAAACAGTGGGGAGTTTGTCGATGGAAAAATAGTGGGAAGGTCTCCCTCAATTAAAGGTGCTTCGTATCCTGCGATGTTGAGGTCAATGGCAGGTAGTCCAACCGAGATCAGCTCAGCGGCAGAAGTAAAGGGGAAGGCACTTGTAAGAGACAAAAGTTGTCAGGTGACATTAGGAGAAGTGGAGGGGGTCTTGTGAGATGTTAAAGCTCAATTGAATGGAGTTATTGAATATGTGAGATATTTGATGATTAAAGTGGATAAAGGGCTGGACTTAGTCGTGGGTTTTGGTGGTGGGCCGAGATTGGATGAGTGAGGGCAGGGGGTAGATCCTTCGGGTTTTAAGGTCGCAAGTGTGTCGGCAAATGTTTCAAAGCTGTCACAGATAGGGTCATTGGACTCTAGCATCTTTGTTCATGCCAGTGTCACCATGCCTTCTGAGGGAGCAGTAGGGCCTCAGGCTCTAATTGCATATGGGCTTGGTACTTCTATCCAGGGTCTTGAATATTTTGGAAGTAACAGTCAAACCTCTTCTAGAAGATGCAAACGGAGTTACAAAAGGTTGTGTTTCCCCTATCTGTTCTGTGTCTCCTCAGGGAGCAGTATGGTTTGAGCAATCGGGGAGTGGAGTACATACAAGCAATGTTAATGGAGGGGAGGAACCTGTAATGGCGATAGAAACAGTGGACAACAACCATATTGTTGTCAAGCAACATATGGCAAGAAGGAAAGTTTGTCGTTGGTGCCTCGTGTGGAGGAAGGTTCAGAGCCGGGAGTGCAGTTGGGTATTGTGTCTCGGGATAATGTCGTTCCCTTAGTTTCTCTTCCTTCGTCAAACAATATAGCAGGGTCACCTTCGGATTGGGTTCTTAATAAAGTTAACAGGTTTAAGCAAATTGTGCAGATTTCAAATAATGCATATGAAGACCAAATTAAAGATCTATTCACTACGATTAACTCAAGCCACGTGTTTTAAACCAAATCAAGCTTCAAGAAAAGTAGGGAGTTAAAGCATCTTTTATGGGCAATTAACTACGACGCAATGGGAGATAGTTCAAGTTGTGGGAAGACTAAAGGGAGGGCATTGTGAAGATGATCTTGTAGAGGGATTTGAATTAGTTGTACCGGAAACAAGGGGCTGAGTTTGTGGAGGTGTGTTCCATTCCCATTCGGGGTTTGGTGTATTTTGGGTAGTTTTCACAGGCTTTTAGGTCATTCGGGGCACTCTAGTATGGGCTAGGTTACTCCTATTGATATATATATAATATTTTTACATATCAAAAAAAGAATATGAATGAATGCATGCATACAACCATATCCATGTAATTCGTCAAAATCTAATATATTTTCCTTTTCTGTATCACACTGCTTCAATCAAACATGAGTGTCTAGAAACATAGCATAGCCTCATCCCACCATTTAGAATTGACCACATATATCCTAATAACAACATGATCTAAGGCAACAAAAAGGAAGAAAAAGCTAATAATAAGATATACGAATATCTTATATATGTTTACATATATATATCTGAGAGATCAATATTATATATATGTGTATATATATACATATATATCTAGATGGATATGTATGAAGTTATATAGTTTGTTATAATGTTGGAAGTATATTAATGATAATCCTTATGGAAGTCTTTTTTGCCTCTAATGCTCCTACTTAGGTAGGGCATCGGAGTTTTGTAATTGGCCTTGCCATTCTCTGATCAATAGCATCTTCTACATATTGAATCCATTCTTAACTTGCCTAGAGACAAAATAAAAACAGAGGGAGCTATACACAAAAGCTTGCTTATAACTATAATTTAAAAACCCAATTTGGGCAGAAAGGCTTTCCATTATAGTCTAAAAACACAAGTACCTCAAAGATGTTGTATAGTTACCCTATACAATCTCCAGTTGGTCCCAAAGACTGGAATTGTGGAATTTCATTCTTTTTAATGGGTAGAAATCAACAAAGTCAGTAGAAGATATGCTTGAGGTTAACTTATACTGGGAAAATAGTTTGATAATGAAGTTGGAGGTCAAAGGGTTGCACAAACACAATCACCGGCCATTAAAAATAAAAATAAAAACTCCATATCTACCACCATTGACTAATTTTAATGTCAATGATTCATTGGGGGTGCGAGACAATATCTATGTGTGATGAACAATTAAGCGGAAATTATATATTAAAAAAATGGAAGATGCAAACAATGACTAGAAAAGGATCTTCAAAGGAAAAAAGAGAGATAAATTTCATCTTGAAAACAAAGGTGCTTAAACATAGATGATGGGCATAAGCAAAATGACAAATTTGTGAGTGATAGCTTGATACCATACCTCTTCATCGTGGCAGCTCTTGTCCAGTAGCTATTTATTGAAGATCCTACCTTATTATTATAAAAGGGGAAAAAAGGGGCAAACAATATAGGGGATATTTGTTTATTTCAATTTTTTATCTGATTCTTTATTTCACTTTAATTTGGTTATTTTAATGATCTAGTGGAGCAAGGGATGGGTCTACTTGAAGGATTGATGAAGAATTTGCAAGGAAAATGCTAGCTAGAGTAAACCCCATCATCATTCGTCGTCTCCAAGTAAACATAAGCTTTCATTAATCTATGTCTAAGATACTCTTTGAACAAGAAACATACAAAAAATTGAACGAACTTGGAAGAAGTTTTGAAATCTATATATGTTTAACTTCAGTTTCTTTTCCTGTCTTCCCAACTGCTAAACCAAGTAGGTCATGTTTCATATGCCAAAACATACCCATTATAATTTATCTGCAGGAATTTCCTCCATCAAGCAAGTTGGATGGAAAAATATATGGTGATCAAACTAGTACAATAACCAAGGAGCACATAGAAAGGTACTTAAATGGGCTCACCATAAATGAGGTAATTGTACTAATTATTAGCTCACAATAGTCTTATAGTTATTCCATAGCCAATAAATATGTTAAAGAATGTCTATCACAACATTTTTTAAAAAAAAAATTCCCAAATGTTACTATGTTTC
The DNA here is from genome assembly GCA_011037825.1 of Carya cathayensis. Classification (NCBI taxonomy): domain Eukaryota; kingdom Viridiplantae; phylum Streptophyta; class Magnoliopsida; order Fagales; family Juglandaceae; genus Carya; species Carya cathayensis. The sequence goes on along the minus strand of QGSO01000247.1, from coordinate 1,742,089 downwards.
ATATACTTATAATCTACAGTTAAACCATGCAAAAATTAATGCCCTGTGTCTGGAGGCTTATGCTAACAAACCAGTGCAGTGTTATAACCTTTGTAGATATAGCTTAGCATAATTTTAACAAATAAAAGATCTGACATTGGGTTTTTGTAATGCCCTCTTGTTAGCACGATCCTTATAACTCGCCCCAATTCTAAAGCAACTAGGATTAAAACAAGAGCATGATCCTTATTCCTTGCAAGCATACTCAAGAATTTCTTGGCCTAAAAAGTTTTAGATGTTCTATTATTGACTAATCTTGATGATTATGATTGTGACGCAATCAAATTCTACTTGGGATTGAACGGACATCTGAAGTGTCGGGACATGCAACACATGGTTACCTGCCCCCGTTCATGACATATAAGATGCAATGTTCCTAACATGCATCTAGCATTATGCCAATATTCGCAGCGGATAATCTTTTTTTTTTCTTGAGCAATATTATGCACCAAACTTATAGTATCCCAAATAGTTAAATCGTTATCCAAGTATACTTAACAAAATAAACATCCACGATTTCAATATGAGTTTTAGAAGAATATAACCTCAAAAACGTGGGAGCCCAAACTCCATATTTACATTACCAAAATAAACTATTGAGGAAGTTCGTTGAGTAACTCGTGTAACTCGACTAACGAGGCTAGAATACTGTCCAAAAACTAACTATGGAAGCTGTAAGCTCCGTGTCGTGTCTGCAGTGTCTAGTCAACCTCATTCAGTCTACGAATGTCTGCTCCCTGCTCTGATCCTGACACATTGCCTACCATTTGAGGGGAATGGTAGTTGGGACTACCACGGTGAGATTTGATTACAAATCTCAGTAAGTTAACAGGAAACTCCCACACAGCTTAAAGATGCATGCATGGCAGTAAAAGCATAAATGCATAAATAAAGTCGTAAATAAGCATAGCATAACTTGACATATAGCATGACATAACCTGAACTTAAACGTGAACTGAACTTGACTTAACATGACATGAACTTGAGCTTAAAACATAACATGGACTAGAAACATAACATGAACGTGAAACTAGAAACATAACATGGACTTGAAACATAGCATGAACGTGAACATGCATAACATAAATATGAACTTGAACTTAACATAAACCTGAGCATAACATGACATAAGCGTGAACTTGAGACATAATGTGAACGTGAACATAACATAACATGAACGTAAACTTGAAAATAACATGTACGTGAACATAACATGACAGAAATGTGAACTTGAATCATAACATGAATATGAACATAACATAACATGAACGTGAGCTTGAACATATCATAAACATGAACATAACATGATATGAACATGAACTTGAAACTTAACGTGAACATGAACATAACTTGTATGTGAGCATAATACAACATAACATGAACTTGATCTGAAACTTCTCTTAACGTGGACATGATCTGAAACTTATTCTTATCTCATGGGTTCACCATGATTGCTTATTCTTAACTTCTTGACATGAACTTGGAATCTTATTCAATTGACTTGATTAATAACGTGACAATATGGGTGCTACACGGGTCCCCTAGAGCCGTGTGTCCCTGCCGATTACCGTATCACAACACAGGTATCTGCACCAACTGTGAATGCGTTAATACATACTCCACAGTTGTTGTGGCCCCACGTATTCTATGTGTCACAATTGCTGTGTCTCACGTAGTGTATGCTCCATAGTTGTTGTGGCCACATGAATACACATAAAATAAAATATGGCACCATCGGCGTTAGTGCCTGGCACGCTCCGGTGACCAGCTAATTAGGCCCCATTCGCAACCTGTTGACTGTACTTCATCAACCTGGGGAATTTCACACCTATTTAGACACTCCAGCGTGAACAAAGGAGTTCTACTAGGATATTACCCCATCCTAGCACTTAGGGTCGTGATTGACATGAATAACTTAACTTGAACGTGATCTGAAACTTGACTTAACATAAACTTGATCTGACTTCTTTACTTAACATGGCATGCTTGCAATGGTGAATGATACATGATATGGCATACTTAACATGGCATACTTATAACATATAGCAATATGTGACAGAATAGATTGTGTAACAGATAAATATTCGTGACAGAATAAATCATGCATAATAGATAAACATGAAATGACGTGGCATGGCATGGCATATATGATAACATACAAACATAAATTGTAGTTCCCTTACCCATCATACATACACAATAAACTGATAGTAAGTTAGAAGCTAACTTACCTCGATCGTCACGTTCTACGAGAATAAAGTGCGAAACACAGGAAACTGTAAGAAGGTATTCTAAAAGTTAGACATTTAATTACTAACAATTAGAAACATGAAAACAAGCTAACTTAGGGTAAAATTACCATTTTACCCTCTACATGTGGGAAAATGACCATTTTACCCCTAACTTAAGGATTTCACATCTTAACTCTAAAAATATCCAAAACTTACAATCCTCATGTAAATTTTGTCCTAAACTCAAATATCAACTCGGAAAAATTTAAAACAAAACACAATTATGGAAAACACACTATGGCCGAAACATCCATAGGCTATTTCTCTTGACTTTTGTAGCAATTCCTTCCAACTTCAAAACTCATGCTTAAACCAAAATTTTGCAACAAATATCTTCCAATCCTAAGTTTAAAACCATACTTAAAACATCCATTTAGAAAAATCTTGTAATCAACACCTAACTTTTTGTAAAAAGATCCAAACACTTAATCACAAGCTTTGACCCTAAATCAAAACATCTCCAAGAATTCCAAAAAATCAAATCTTACTTCCAACATATTCATAACATCATCCTACAATCAACCATGCTTTAAATCATCAAACTAAAGCACCAAAATCACAAAATAACACTTGGAGTTTTTGGTTTTACACTTAGTCCAAAAACAGAAACTTTTTCCTCAACTAGTTTTGATAAATCTCTTGATCAATGGCTTAACAATGTGAGATCTTCAAAATAAAGCATCACATGGTTTAAGAATGTGTCTTAAATAGGATCCAACCATCAAACTTGAACTCACATGGCTAAAAATCAATAAAACATAGATCTAACCCAAACACATCAAATCTTAGGCTTAACCGGAATCCTCTTGCATAGAAAAATCATATCTTTGAAACTAATACTAAATATCTTCAAAATAATATCCTACCATGAAAAAAAGAGACTTGGGATTATCATATAAAAATATCAAAGCCTTTAGAGTAAGATCAAACCTCGAAATATTCAAACTTCCTCCAAATAAAACCTCAATGAACACTCTTAAACACATGCTAAAAACACTCCATAAAATATTCGGACCAAGATATGTCCATTAGCTTGGTCAAAAACTCCAAAACATAACATACTCTCCAGATTCACGCCCAGAATGACCTTTCCATGGTTAAAAATACTTTTGACCGAGAAAATGACCATGGAATGATACGAATAATATATCTACGGAAATTAGACTCAAAGAGAAACAACTTTTATGAAGGAGTCATCGTGTGAAAATACCTACAAAGGGTTGAAAAGCTCCACGCAAAAAGACCCAGAAATCTGCCCGAGAGAGCTCTTTTGGGTTTCTCTCTAAGAACGGGGTGAAGAAGTGATGAAAGGAAAGTAAGTGTGCCTTGCACGACTCAAGACTTCTATAGGGGGTAGATATGGACCTGAATGACCATTGATTGGAGGTAGATAAGTGACGTAAGGTGGAGAATAGGGAGGGGAAAGGACTGCCTGCAGAAGCTATAAGGTATGGAGGTTGATGGGGTGGGTTTCTCCATCTCATCAAGGCACTATTGGGTGCAGCCAAGGGTAGTGAATGGTCTGCCATGTGGGGGAGGAAACTTCTCCAAGAAGCCTTGCCAAGGTGGCCAAATTCATGGGCCTTGGTGGGTCCCAACCAAGTGGGCTTCAATTTGGGGTTTAAAGAAGGCTTGGTTAGGGTTTCAGATGCTATCAAGCCCAAATCCAATTTTTCTTAGCCCAATCAAATTTCCAAGGTTTAAAAGGTTGGATAATAATGTCATAACAAGAATTTGAAAAATTAATAGCATGTGTAAGTGATTTAATCAAGTGATTAAACACAATACTAGAAATTGGATCGAAAATGTGATGCCCCCAACTCCCACGTACGGCCACGTGGAAATCAAAACATCGGGATGATGACAACATGGGTCACACATCCCATCGCCAAGTGCCAAATGTGTGTACATGCAATATGTGTACAAATAAAACACGCAACGGCTAATAAAGTCTTATAACTAAGTACCAGAATTTTTGTTTAAATACAAACCAGTTTAAAACAGGCGTAAATAAAATATCACATGTTCAACAACATCTCAAATTCAAATACATACCAATAAAACAATTACAAATATTATACATAAAAAGCACTCCAAATCAATCCTCCGGCATAGCCGCCTCCTCGGGCTCAGCCTCCTCCTCCTCTATCTCTGCATCAAAATCAAAATCTTCCGACAAAAGGCCGCCGTTTGAGCGAAGCCAGGCAGATTCAAATGCTCGAAGGTTGCTCGACAGTGAGCTCGAGCGGTTGCAGGAAAGGAGTTCGCTCGAGCGGAGGCATTAGCCGCTCAAGCGAAATCAGGCAGAGTTGAACGCTCGATGTTAGCTCAACAGTGAGCTCGAGCCGTTCAGGAAGGGAGTTCGCTCGACGTGCGCTCGACACGCCGCTCGAGCGAACATCGTATAATTTCAGATCTAAGGCTTTTTTTCGCCGTTTCACTATAAATAAGTGTTTTCTACACTTATGGTCGTACTGTACAACACTGTTGGTGAATAGTATTTCGCCCCTCCATTGTAGTGTGATTCCTCAAGCAATAAAATCCTCTGCAGCTCCAGTGGACGTAGGCAATTTGTCGAACCACGTATATCTGTGTGTCGTGTGTGATTTTCTCTTTTATATTCCATATTTTTCACTTTATTGCCAAGGTTCGGGTCTGAGAGAAAACGATGGCTGGAGATGAAGTGAAGGAATCAGGGATCGAGAAGTTTGATGGCACGGATTTTGGTTACTGGAGGATGCAAATAGAGGACTACCTCTATGGGAAGAAACTTCATCTTCCGTTATTGGGGAAGTGACCAGAAAAGATGGATGAGGCTGATTGGAATCTGTTGGATCGACAGGTTTTGGGGGTTATTCGATTAACCCTATCGAGATCCGTTGCACACAACATCATCAAGGAGAAGACGACTGCGGATCTCTTGACGGCTTTGTCAGGTATGTATGAAAAGCTGTCAGCGAATAACAAGGTACACTTGATGAAAAAGTTATTCAATTTAAAGATGGCGGATGGTATGTCTGTTGCACAACATCTGAATGATTTTAATACTATCACAAATCAATTGTCGTCTGTTTAAATTGAATTTGATGATGAGATACGTGTACTAATATTGTTGGCTTCATTGCCAAATAGCTGGGAAGCCATGAGAATGGCTGTTAGTAATTCTGCCGGTAAATCTAAGCTAAAATATGATGATATTCGTGATTTGATTTTGGCTGAGGAGGTGCGCAGGAAAGATTCTGGCGAGACCTGGGGTTCGAGTTCAGCACTGAATGCTGATTCTCGAGGGAGATCACAAGACAGGAACTCAAACAGAGGAAGATCAAAATCAAAGTACAGAGGCAAGAGCAAGTCAAGGCCTAGTCAGCATGCAACTTGCTGGAATTGTGGCAAAGCTGGCCACATAAAGAAGAACTGCAAAAATCCTAAGAAGACAGAGAATGATAATGCGAATGTTGTAACTAAAGAAGTACAGGATGCACTATTGCTTGCAGTTCATAGTCCAGTTGATGACTGGATACTGGATTCAGGGGCTTCCTTCCATACATCTTCCCACCGGGAGTTAATGCGGAATTATGTTGCAGGTGACTTTGGGAATGCGTATCTGGCTGATGAAGAGGCTTTGAACGTGGTGGGGATGGGAGACATTGATATTGCACTCCCTAACAAGAACAAATGGACCTTGCAAAATGTCATACACATTCCTGAGTTGAAGAAAAACCTCATTTCTGTTGGGCAGCTCGATGAGTGTGGTCATTTAGTAGTGTTCTCAGATAGCACCCGGAAGGTCACAAAAGGAGCATTGGTACTAGCTCGGGGTAAGAAAACTGGTACACTACCGGTTTAATTAACACTATTGCTACTATCGTTGCAGAGAGCACAGCAGATTTGTGGCATTGTAGGCTTGGCCATATGAGTCAGAAGAGTATGAAAGAACTTCTGTCCAAAGGCAAGCTACCAGAACTGAAGTCAGTTGATCTCAGTATGTGTGAGAGTTGCATTATAGGGAAAACATAAGAAGGTCAATTTCTTGAAAAGTGGCAGAACGCCAAAGACAGGAAAACTGGATCTTGTACACACAGATGTGTGGGGACCTTCTCCAATGGCATCTCTTGGAGGTTCTCGTTACTATGTCACGTTCATTGATGACCATAGTAGGAAGGTATGGGTTTATTTCTTGAAGCATAAATCTGATGTATTTAATGTATTCAAGACTTGGAAGGCCATGGTTGAGACAGAGACAGACTTGAAACTGAAATGTTTGAGGTCTGACAATGGTGGTGAGTACATTGATGGTGGGTTCAAGGAGTACTGTGCAGCTCAGGGTATCAGAATGGAGAAGACCATTCCCGGGACACCACAGCAAAATGGAGTTGCGGAGCGTATGAACAGGACCATAAATGAGCATGCTAGAAGCATGAGATTGCACGCCGGACTACCACCAACTTTCTGGGCAGATGCAGTCAGCACTACCGTCTACTTGATCAACAGGGGGCCATCCGTTCCATTAGATTGTGAATTGCCTGAGGAGGTTTGGAGCGGGAAAGAGGTCAAATTTTCTCACCTTAAAACTTTTGGTTGTCTTTCTTATATTCTTATTAATCCTGATGCTCGTAGTAAACTTGAGGCTAAGTCAAAGAAATGTTATTTTATTGGCTATGGAGACGAGGCATTTGGCTATCGTTTCTAGGATGATCAAGGTCGGAAGATCATAAGAAGGAGGAATGTGATTTTTAATGAGAAAATTGTGTACAAGGACAAGTCTAGTACAGTTTCTAAAGTAGCTTCTCAGGAGTCCAAGTTCGTAAGATTTGATGACCTACCAGAGGTCACAGTGCAGTGTAGAGATGTGAGTGACGAGGAGAGTGGGTCCAATGCACCCATTCCTATTATTCCGCAATCAGTTTCAGAGCCGTCCACTTCTACAGCTGCAGTTCGCAGGTCAGTTAGGACTAGAGATCCTCCACAGCGTTTCTCACCAACCTTGAACTACATTTTGTTGACAGATGGTGGAGAACCGTAGAGTTATGAAGAAACCTTGCAAGATGAAAATTCTAGCAAGTGGGAGCTAGCCATGAAAGATGAGATGGATTCCCTACTAGGGAATCAGACATGGGAGTTGACAGAACTTCCATGAGGGAAGAAGGCATTACACAACAAGTGGGTGTACCGGGTGAAAACTAAGCATGATGGCAGTAAGAGGTACAAGGCTAGACTTGTTGTAAAAGGCTTTTAGCAGAAGCAAGGTATTGATTACTCTGAGATCTTTTCTCCTATGGTGAAGATCACAACTATCAGGATGGTACTGTCTATGGTTGCTACCGAAGATTTATTTCTTGAGCAGTTAGATGTGAAGACAGCCTTTCTTCATGGAGACCTTGAAGAAGACATCTACATGCACCAGCCTGAGGGGTTTGTAGCACAGGGAAAGGAAGGTTCAGTTTGCAGAATGAAGAAGAGCTTGTATGGCCTGAAGCAAGCTCCTAGACAGTGGTACAAGAAATTTGATAATTTCATGCACAGTGCAGGGTACATCAGATGTCAGGCAGATCACTGTTGCTATGTCAGGCATTTTGATAATTCTTATATCATTCTACTGTTGTATGTGGATGACATGTTTATTGCAGGGGCTAGTATTGATGAGATCAATAATCTGAAGAAGCAGATGTCAGAGCATTTTGCAATGAAGGATTTGGGAGCTGCAAAGCAAATCCTTGGCATGAAAATTGTCAGAGATAGAGTCAGAGGTACGTTGAGACTCTCACAGGCTGAGTATGTGAAAAAGGTACTCAGCAGGTTCAATATGGACAAGGCCAAACCAGTTGGCACACCCTTGGGCAGTCACTTCAGACTCAGTAAGAATCAGTCACCTGAGTCAAATGAGGAACAAGACTACATGAGTAAGGTTGCTTACGCCTCAACTATTGGTTCACTTATGTATGCTATGGTTTGCACAAGACCGGATATTGCCCATGCAGTGGGAGTTGTGAGTAGATACATGAGTAACCCAGGAAAAGAACATTGGGAAGCAGTGAAGTGGATTTTGAGGTACCTAAAAGGCTCCTCAGAAACCTGCTTGTGTTTCTCAGGAGAGAGTTTAGAGGTGCAGGGCTATGTTGATGCTAATTTAGCTGGAGACATTGATAGTAGGAAGAGTACCACGGGCTTTGTTTATACTCTTGGTGGTACTGCAGTGTCATGGGGTTCTAATCTACAGAAAACAGTTTCTTTGTCTACTACAGAAGCTGAGTATATTGCAGTGTCAGAGGCTGCAAAGGAGATGATATGACTACAAGGCTTCTTGGAGGAATTGGGTAAGAAGAATCAAAAAGGCACTCTCTACAGTGATAGTCAGAGTGCCATATTCCTTGCCAAGAATCCAGCATTTCATTCCAGGACCAAGCACATTCAGATTAAGTATCACTTCATACGATCATTGATAGATGACGAACAATTGTTATTTGAGAAAATTTGTGGAAGCAAGAATCTTGCTGATATGTTGACTAAGGGTGTTACACTTGAGAAACAGAAGTTGTGCGCAACTTCAGTTAGTCTTCTAGCATGAAGACAGGGGCAGTGAGTTGCAGAGGTGGAAGATATCACGTTTGAGGAAGAGGACGATGCAGTGAGTGTACCAGTCTCCAAGTGGGAGAATTGTTGAGTATTGTGGAGTCTGGTCCACTTCGCTCGAGCGGCGGCCTCAGGCAGATTTAAATGCTCGAAGGCTGCTCAACAGTGAGCTCGAGCGGTTGCAGGAAATGAAGTTCGCTCGAGCGGAGGCATTAGCCGCTCGAGCAAAATCAGGCAGAGTTGAACACTCGATGTTCGCTCGACAGTAAGCTCGAGCCGTTGCGAAATGGAGTTCGCTCGACACGCTGCTCGAGCGAACATCGTATAATTTCAGATCTAGGGCTTTTTTCCGCCGTTTCACTATAAATAAGTGTTTTCTACACTTATAGTCGTACTGTACAACACTGTTGGTGAACAGTACTTCGCCCCTCCATTGTAGTGTGATTCCTCAAGCAATAAAATTCTCTGCAACTCCCGTGGACGCATGCAATTTGCCGAACCACATATATCTATGTGTCGTGTGTGATTTTCTCTTTTATATTCCATATTTTTCACTTTATCGTCATTGTTTTTCACAACACAAAAATGGTGCCGCAGGTAAGTAATATTCCAAATGCTACAAGATAAAAATATATTAAACTCTATAATATGCATGAAAGAATGCCCAATGCACATGTCCCATAAAACATATTGTTCGACACACGCCAAAAGTCTCATTTGGCCCAAAATATTTCATTTAAATCTTTCCTCGCCATTATCCCAGATAATGGCCCAAAATCCAGGTCTTAAAACCATTTTCCACTTTTCCTTAACCAAATGCACCATGACCTCCCCTAGGGGTCATCTGCAAGCCCGGCTCCCTTCGTCACACCATGGGTAACGATCATGCATGTGACTTCGTAACGAGCGATGCCCAGTTCCGCACCCCGTGCGTTCGTAGCCAAGCATTCTCTAGCCCCCGCCTGCAGAGGGGCCACGGAGTCGGTACGAGAGCGTTACCATCCCGCCTGCTCCCGTTGTCGCCCAGCGACAACCTAAGGGATGTCACTCAGTATATTGCGCTCCCGAGTGACCAGAGGAGCTCCACCGAGATAATACCCCATTTCGGCTTGTGGTCGTCATACACACACATCCAAAAATCCATTTAACTCACGAAAACCCAGTTTTCAATAATTACCACATGCATATGCGTGCACAATGCAATACAAATAAAATTACACAAATTCACCAACACTTTCCAAACATCCAAAACAACCCAACAAACAACTCCATCTTCAAATCCAACCGACCCCCGACTCCTCGGACTCAGTCCAGAATAACCAACCAGATCATAAATAATTATTGTAAGAGAAAAAATATATTTAAATGTAAAATGAAGTTTGGAAAATACTTACAGTGCTATATATTAATTTTCGATGGATCGGCGAGCGGCAAACGGCAAAGGAAAAGCAACGTAACAGTGAAATTTCACTGTGGCCATGGGTTGTAAAATACCCACTTTTGAACGGGGACAAACCAAGACTTGGGATTGATAGGGAATGGCTTAGGGGTGTTTATGAAGGTAGTGGAAGTGAAGGTTAGCCGTGGGTGGCGGCAAAAACGGCGATGGAAGAGTTTAAACACCCAAATCGAAAACTAGCTCGTGGGAGCTGCTCCGGAGATGGATCGAGGTCGGAAATGGGTGGGTTAGGACGGCAAGGAGTCGGTGATGAAGTGGTGAAGAGATGGTAGCCGGAGGTGGAGCGACGGCGGCAAATCGGAGTAAAAGTCATTCGGCTTATATGAGCTTTTCCGGCTAAACGGCGGTATGGATGGGGCCAAGATTTTGTGCGGAGGTGCGCCGGCCGGAGGGGAGTCAGGTGGGAGGTGCGGTGTGCCGCACGGCGGCGGCCAGTGGCAGGTCTGGGCGGTTGGACGAACAGCGTGAGGGAGAGGAGAGAGAGAAAGAATTCGCACGGGGAAGAAAGAAACAATTGAAGAAAAGAAAGAAAAAAGAAAGAAAAAGAGAAGAAAGAGAAAGGAAAAAGAGGAAAAGAGAAAAAGAAAAGATGGGGGAAAAGAAATGAGGTCCAATCCTCACCTCTGGAGTCCAACAACTGATCCAACGAAAACAACTTTAAAAGCAATAAAACCAAGAAAATATTTTAAACACAACATAAAGCTAAAATATAATAAATAACTAAAAAAAACTAACTACTTAATTTTAAATACAAAGACTAGCTAAAATAAATTAAACAGCAATTTAAACTCAATAGCAATTAAAATCCAATTAAAATCCGATTATTTAAAATAAAAGAACTATTATTCTAATTAATACACGTAAAAACGGAGTATCACAGAAAAGGGTTTGAAGGCCAATTTTAGGGTTTGAGGAAACCGTTTAGGGTTTCGGTTTCAACCAAGTTTTTGGGGTTTCAATTGGATTCCAACCATTTAGGGTTTCACTAGGGTTGAAACCCTCTTTGATCTGGCTCAATTTGGTTGATCAGATGAAAAAAGGTTTTGCTTAGGTGGCATGATCTTACACCTTGATTTTCTTCACAAATCCATCTAATGGTTCCTCTTTATGCCAAGTATCTAATACTATTCATTATGTGTGGCTAAGATCTTTCCAAGTGTCCAAATAAAACTTCTCTAACCTAATTTGGACATTCCACACTGTGATTTTGAAAACACTGCACTTAGTACGCTTATCGAGGTTACTATTCACTCCAAAAAACCGCACAATAAACTTAGTATCGAAAAATCCTAAATATTCATATTAACGTACAGTGAAAACCGTTTACCAAAACTCAACTCCAAAGTGCCCCTATAAATAAATTCACAGTTTCGAACAGCCGTTTCATCCGAAATTATGAAAATGAGTTATTGGGCCATAAAATCCTAAATATTCTATTGAGTCTAGTGGCGTAAAATATAACGTAATCTGACACTTCTAACTATCTCAAACAATTAAAATCGCATTTCTAGCACCATAGCGAGTGATAACACTGACTATGTTGATAGACTAAAACCTTTGCGATTAGCCGATTCGTGAAAACTTACGGAGTTTTCACGAAGTTCCTCAAGTCTATAGAAATTCTACCATTGAATTTCTAGCGGGCTGTTACATCCTTTCCTCCTAAAAAAAAGATTTCGTCCTCGAAATCGATGCAAGTACAAACATAAAACACGCTCAATATAAGATGTTGCTTACCAAAACTACTGTCCATCACTGGATGTATCGTCACTAGTCGTATCTGATAGAGGTGCATTGATGTCCAACGGCATGGCATGTTGGGGTAACTTGTAGAGGACAACATGGCATGTTGTCCTCTTAATCATAGACTACATTGTCGAAATGAACTTGATAAGGGGCTGCATGAACTCTTCATCGCCATTTTCTGGCTCCTGACCCTCTACCAGCAAACATCCGTGGTGCGTTGATGACATAGATGACCCTGATGTTGTGGGCTTAGTGTTGGCAGCGGCAGCGCGCTCTTCTATTGCTCTGCTAGATTCAGCTCCATCTTATGTTGTCCTCGTTTTGAAGCTATCCCAGTCTAACCATGGAGTCGAGTGAAGCGGCGGGTAACGTTCTTCATGAGGTAACTCCTTCCTCTAGGAGTCCAAACTAATCTTATCTATAACGATCACAAAGGTTATTGCCTAAACTTAACAAGTTCTAGACTAACCTTCTAGGATACTGAATCTTTGCTTAAGTGAAATCACATATTTGCTTAATGCTCAAAGAGTTACTCACCATAGATATATATATATACGGAGTTTTCACGAAGTTCCTCAAGTCTATAGAAATTCTACCATTGAATTTCTAGCGGGCTGTTACAATGATGATCTATGTGCAAGGCAAAAAAGTAGGTTGAGTTCTTTATTTAAACATTTGTTTTATTTGCCAACCTAGCAAAGATCATTTGAAAGTAAAGTATGTTCTTCATCAATGATGGTATGACCATCAATTCTCAACATCAAGTTTGCAGCACAGCAACCTAAGGGGTATAGCTAGACAAATGAAATGCAGAGATACTTTCTACATCATTTTGACCTATATTCTATGTGGACATATCTCTTTCAGCTAACCAAAAAATGGAGTCAAAGCAAAAGCTTTCACTAAATAGAGGGCTATCTTCAAATGATGCCTATCATCTTTGAACAGAACCAAAACACTTTTCAGTTCTTCTTCAGAAATCTAATAGTCAGATATTTACATAAATAATTATTTATTTATTTAATGATATACACAAGACAAAAATTACAAATAAGAATTAATTAGGAAAACACAAGCAGTAACAATAACTCCATATACGCAAAGAGCTAGGGCAACATAGGAAAAAAGAGAAGAAGAAAATACTTTAAAGAAGAAAACAAGAATGAAATAAACAAACAACTCCTTGCTTTCATGGTAATTTCCCTTACTGCTCAATTCTATCACTGTATTGTTAATGTCAGTCACTGTGAATGATAGAAGTGAAGAGTATCCATTCTGCAAGACATGGTCACTAGGAAAATGGATTAGCAACTGAAATGTTCAACATCATTTATATTGGTTTTTGGATTGAGCTATGGCTATATATAAATGAATATAAATTGAGAAGCTAAATAACTCAACATAATATTTAGACAAATGATTAAGCTAAATGAATACAACGGGAGTGATTTATTTCTCTAGCATAACCTATAACTAGTCTGGTCATTGGGTTTTGACGCACTATATGAAAATATTATATAGGATAATGATTGTGTTATGGTCCTACATTTTTCTATATATATCTAGTATTATATGCCCACAAGCTCATGCTTGCTTAAGATCAGCCAACAATGTTCCTTTTTTTTAAGGTAATATTGAACTTGAATAATTGATATTGCAATTATTTTGCAGACTTTACTTGGGTGGCAAATTCTTCTGTCAACTATAATTGATAGTTGATATGTATTTCTACTGGGCTATGCCTATTCTTTGATCAATAAAACTTGTTTAATTATAAAAATAAGAAAATAATTTTCCTTGGAAGAAGATATAGAGCAACTTGCCCTTTTTATGTTCAAAGTATATCAAGCAGTTGTGAAGAAATGCAACATCCAACACAATTTATACATAAAAACATAAATACGAGAACACCATATAATTTTCACAGGTAGGTGATGGACAAGGGCTAGGTCTTAAACTTACATAGCAATCCAAAAATCAAGGTATTGTAAAATACAGCTCCTACGAACTAGATACATATCACAAAATACATAAATTCAAGCAAACTAGAATTCAGGCAAACTGAAAAAAGCAACAGCTTAAGGAATTTGGTTTCCTAATCCTCAAGAAGTTAAGGACTTTTGGCACCCAAAAAAAGAATACAAAAATGAAAGCAAGAAAATAAACAAACTAAATACTCTGATTAAACAAACACCCAGAGTTGTGGTTGATGAAGGTTCATATGTTGGGGCTTCAATGGATTTCGAGGGATGGGAATAGGGATCGGGCTAAGGCTTGGAAGACTCTAATGAGGGGGAGGAAAGAAATGCTTCGAAGGGAGGGGGAGGGTGGAAGCGAGTTTGCGACGGCGATTTCAAAGACTCGGTGCTAGGTGACGAAAGACTAAAGAGGGCGATGCGGGCAGGATTTTTCAAATGCGAAATGGTGTTCTGGGGGGAAAGGGCATTTGGGTGTGTTTTGGCACCTGAGTAATTTGCTCTTAAAAAACACCAATTCCATCGGGCCACTTATCACCGAAATCAATTTTTTAACATTTTGAAGTGAATTTTACATCGTAAAAAGTAAAAAGATCACTATAAAATGGCCACTTCAAAACTTGATGATGTGTTTTTATATTACGGCAAATTTTTTCGTTGTAAAATGTCAAAAAATCACTATAAAAGACCAGTTTCAAAACTTAATATTAAAAGTCTACCGCGACATCAAAATCATTGGAATTAATGATTTATTGTGGTGATTTTATTCCTAATAATACTTAAATTGTCAGAAAATATCATTTTTCTTGTAATAGTGTTTATTTCAGTCGATTTTCCACCCGAAGATTAAGCAAGATTTTGCTGTAAACAAGCATTCCATATTCCGTTGGGATTCACTACGAAAAATTTATTACGACATTTATTTGCCATCGCAAAAACTATATATAATCACTGCAAATGATTGAGGCATTCCCGACCAAAAAATTTAATGTGGCAAAAACACTTTAATAGGGGCATTTTCTGATTGTAACAATAGGCACATGTCGTCGAAAAAAGTCATCACGTTTATACACTTTACCGAAGATTTATTAAATTGCCTCATTTAAAATTATTACAAATTTGTTGTGCTTCTTTTTGGGTTACATCAAAATTATATCAACCCAGAAATTTTCCATGCCCATACATTATCAAACCCAATTTCTTCCAATCAAATTATTCTCACAATTTCTTCAAATTTTTGTTGCCATATTTGAAAAAAGAGTTTATTTTTTTATTTTTTTTATTTGATGACTTATCTATCCTGTTGAACATTAATAAAGGACATTCATTCATCCACTTTGCATTAATGAAGAGCAAGTACAGACTATGGGATCTATGTCCTTTTTTTACACAGCACAGCCCAGGCCAATACTTTTTTATACTACTCAGTGGGGAAATACCTCTATTGAAGTAGGCAGCTATAATTCAAACACAAGCTAGGCGCGCAGGGGTGGGAGGAACTCCATTTAATGCCACTGCAATCCACCTCCTTATATACAACCGGGAAATTTTCAGGACAGTCATTGTTCTTTGCAACCAAACATCAATCTGCCAATATATAAAATGCATATATGAAATGCATCATTCTACACAATATGTTATTAAGACTAATATATGTTATCCTACCGCTCAAACCCATAATAACTAATATCACATATTCTCCTTACTAATTGATGATCACGTAGTACGGAGAATATAATGCATATATGACTTTATTCATTGAATATTTCCCACGCTAATTTACATGGTAATAATTGACACATGCAGTTTGAAATTTATGCAACACAGAACAGCATCATGACAATTGGTTGTTATGATTAGTGGTGTTCTTGGGTTTGTAGGGCAAGTTCAATAGTCTTATCAATTCTTCCAACAGGCACATTTATGCCTAATGTTTCCAAATACATGTCATGTACCCATCTATCAAAAAATGCATCCCATGTACCCGATTGCCAAACACTTCCAACACTTCAGCATGTTTCTATTTCCTAAGCTTCACATATTATTGGGCATTACACATAGACATGCAAGTACACACAACCCACATCCCTTAGATTGTTTAACATAGTTAAGCAAGATGTGGCAAAAGCTTATTCAACTTTTATCTAAAACCATCTCATCTCATCTCACTATCAAAACTACACATTAGACCGCAAGTCGTAAGTAGTGTTTTAAGCAATGTTTTGAGTTCCGTTTTGGGGATATTTTCAGTTTGGACATTGAAACTAAATATGTCAATACTTATATGTGTCGAAGTACCGTTTTGGGATGACCGAATTGTTCATTATATATATATGTGTGTGTGTGTGTGTCTGTGTGTGTCTACTTATCAAAAAAAAAAATGTGTGCGTGTATCATACTTATAAAAAAATTAATCATTACAACTATGAGTTAGCAGCACAATAACATAAAGAAAGATTCCAAATCATAGACAGACCGAGGGGTGTAATAACAAGAATATAGTTGCACATCATGGCTTTGACTCCATTTAGTTCTTACCTTCAACAATTTAGACTTTGGCTCACTTTGAGTTTGAGTAGACCGATATGTGCAATGGTGAGCAAGTTGGAAGTCTGGCGTGAAAGAAGAGGAAGAGAATAAGGGTTTTCTAACTATGCACGAGAAATCACCTAAATGCATAGGCTTTTTCATAAAAATTATAATATATGCCATTTAGTAAGCATACTGGGCTGAAAATGAGAGAGATGCACAACTAGGGTGGAGCAACAATGGTGTGATATCCGCTCCTTATTTTTTCTCCTTTAATTATGAATCTCGATCTACATTCTAAGCTTCGGTCTACGTGTTGAGTTTCGGTCTATGTGCTGAGCCTCGTTCTACGTAGGGCTGTAAACGAGCCGAGTTCGAGCGAGCCTGGGGTGTGCGAACTCGGCTCATTCACTACTCGAGTCGAGCTTGGGCTCGGCTAGTTTGTTAGTCGAGCCTATGAGCCAATTCGAGCTCAGCTCGTGTAGATTGAAAATGAGCTCGAGCTCGGCTCGAGCTCGGTTATGTTAAAGAGCCGAGCTCGAACTCGACTCGAGCTCGGCTCGTTTATTAAATATTCCAATAATAAAAATTAAAAATAAAAACATATAAAATAACAAAATTAAAATAAATCAGAAGTAAAATAACAAATTAAATATAAATTCTCATGCCAAGAGTATCACGGCTAGACCTATGGTACAATATTAAATGAAATTTTACATCTGAATGGAACAAGTAAATAAAAAAAATTATTACAACAATAAATTATGAAATAATATACATTATTTTTCAAAACAAAAAATGGGCTGTCAAATGACTAAGTTCTCAGTCTTCATGGAATGATGAAAGAAATCTTGACGTTGACCTGCATACACACTAAGACACTGAAAATTAGTGTTATTTTTAATCCCTTGCTCAAGTACTATTAACTTAGTAATGTTGTCAAGGGATATCCCACAGAAAATGTAAAACTTAATTTGCCTAAAAAATGAATATCATATCTCTAACAAGTTACACTGACACAATACAATCATACAAGAAATATTATAAATAAATATGTGCATTAGGGATTTAGACAAGTTTTGAAATCTGATATCACCGTGACAGTCAGTGAGTCACTTAAGTCAGCAAGTTCCCAATATCTGATAGAAAGATGTGCATCAGTGATTCAGCCAAGTTACCAAATGCAATATGCAGTTACAACAGATCCAAAACCACAACCCAGCAATAGGCAATAGGCATGACTCATATGATCATATCAGCCAGACAACAAACTGTGAGGTAAACAAGTTGACAACTGCAATGGGCACAGACATACAAAATACTCAATACTCAATACTCTCATACCAGGCACAAAATATCAATACAAAATAGATACAAAATGCAGTTGGTAGTTAGTTACCAGCCACAGGCCCACAATAGTCAATAGGCAGTTACCAAATAAGTTACCAAAGAAGTTACAAGTTCATAACAAGTTACCAAAGTTCAACAAAATCAGCCAGACATTTTCAAGATGGCCAACTGCAGTTACCAAAACAGATGTTCACAGAATTAGAAGAAGTTACCAAAGTTCAAGAAAATCATTCAGATAGCAGTTACCAAAATAAAGGAAAATCATAATGATAGGAAGTTACCAAACTTATACAAAATAAGTGAGTTCACCATGTCAGAAGTCAACAAGTTCCCAAACTTTAACAAAATCACCATGACAAC
>QGSO01000247.1:1653511-1718267 GCA_011037825.1 Carya cathayensis | reverse complement strand
GTACTCATAATATAAATTTATAGTTATATTAATTAGTATAACATAATAATACTATATACTAATACCGTATATTAACCAAAACGAGTATCTATTTTAGAAAATATTATACTCTATAAATTATAATACATGTTAATTGTATTATAAAAATAATTTTAAAACTAGCAAGTAGTGTTGTAAAAAAAGACATATTTAACACTAAACATGTATATTACTATAGTTTATATAATCTTATGATTTATGAATACTGAATACATTATTATGAGTTTAGTGATTATTGATTAATCATATATAAAGTAATAAAATTAATAACTAGTGATAAGTTATTAATAATACTTTATAGAATGATAGAATCATGAGTACAATAAAAATTCATAGAATATATAATGATATAATCTAAGAATCATAGGTTATAAGTATTTAATAATTATTTATGATAGATTAATAAAATATTATAAAACCTTCAATAGTATTTCATAGAAATTTAGAATGATATAATTATGAGTGATAAGTTATAAATTAAATTAATTAATAAGTTATGACTATAGTTTATAGCCTATAGCCTAGAGCCTTATTAGCCTATAACTTATAAGCATAACTTCTTATATGACAATTCCCTATTTGATAAGAATAAGATAAATATATCAAGAAAGTAATATTAATATTATAAATTAAATACATAGACTTATAGTATATGTAGAAGAAAGTCTATAACTATTAGTCACCATAATTTTATATACATAATTAATCATATATATAACATATATAATTATTGGTTATTAATTATTATATATATTTTACTATATATGTATAAATATATACAAGTCGAGTTCACGAGTCGAGTCGAGTCGAGTCGAGCTTCATATAAGTCTGTTCACGAACATTAGTCGAGTCGGTCGAGTTTTATATGAGTTTGTATCGTTTAATAATCGAGTCTATTTCTGTATTTACGAACGGCCCATTTAATATTCGATTCAAGCCGATTTTGAGTTTAATCGAGCCGAATTCGAGCTGCCTGTCGAGTAGCCTGTTCATTTTACAGCCCTAGTTCTACGTTCTGAGCTTCGGTCTACGTGCTAAGTCTTATCCTACGTGTTGTACCTTGATAGTATGTTTCGAAAGTTATCAAGCAGATTTCAAAGTTAGATAAATATTTTAAAACTTACGAATATTTTAAATATTTTGAAAATATTTATATGAAATATTTCCAGTATTATTAGATAAGCTTATTTTTAAAGTAATACAATTATAATATTTTAATGAGCTCTAAAAATATTATAATTGTGAATAATTATTTAAATTAAATATTTTAGTTATTTAAAATATTAAGAGATTTAACTTTATGTTGAAAACTCTAAAATTAATTTAAATGGTTTTATTCTTTTTGAGTAATTAATGATACTTCATCATTTTAAATAATGATGAAGAAATAATATTTTATAAACTTTAGTTTATAAAATAATATTCTATCTTAATTCCTCTCAGTATTTAATTTTAAACTTTAGTTTAAATAAAACACATACGCGTTTTCAAATTAGTGTTTAAACTCATCGTTAGATCGTTTTGAGTATCCCGAAACCAAGGACTTGGATTAAATACCCAAGCCCCTATCCTCTTCTCTTCACTTTTTTCCTTTCTTCCTTCTCTCTCTTCTCTCTCCTCTCTTTCTTCTCCATGCCCGACGTACGCATGTTGTTCTTCATCGTGCAGGTTGCACTTCCAGCAAGTGCCACATCCAGCCGCCGTGCCTCACCTCCACCTCCGGCATGTTCTCCTCCCACCGGCAAGCACAACCCCACCGGTGGTGAGCTACACTGCCAGCCTTCTCTCTCTCTTTCTCCCTCCAACCGAATGAGTGTTAAAGTCTATTCCTCCACCTAGCGCAACCATACATGGCCAAAAAGGCCAACGAGCACTTCCACCAGCACCACCACATCATGGGCTTTCTCCCCATGTCCTCCTTTTCCTCTACCTCTCTCTCTATCTCTATTGGGTCTCCACAACTACCCATTCAGTTGTACCACAGTGCACCGCTATGCACGGCTACCCACGGTGTTTCACCATCACCATCTTGTTCCTCTCATCACCATGACCTTCCCCAATAATTTTCATGCCCAATGGAGCTGTACACAGCCCTCACTCTCCCTCACTCTCCAAGGCATGAGTTGCACCACTTGTGGCCGATCCGCCATCATGAGCCACTGCCCAGCCACCACCTCGCCACCACAGCTCCACCACATATTCCTCTACCTCTCCCTAGCTTCCCATGAAGTTCCATAGCCTTCCTCCACCTCAAGCAACCTGCATCCACTTCGAATGTACTATTCACGACGTGATGCCGCCGTGCTCCGCACCTTTGACCACCACGAGGCCACCTTGAGCCTTTCCAAGACCATGCCTAGTTATTCTCAAGCCCAAACCGCCACTTTACATAGTGGACAGCCACCGTACGCAGTGTTACCACCCCGTATAACTCTTCTAATGCTTTGATTGTGACGGGAAGCAAGCGACGTATGGGTTATCTTGTTGATGGTATAACCCCCTATCTCTAGTTATTTATGCTTATAGTAGTTGATTGGTTGGACTATAGACTGTATAGTTAGTATTTGTGGAGTTCGCTGCGTAGTTGTGAAGTGTTGGTCTTGACTATGTAGTGTTGTGGATTGTGTTGTGAGTATGGGCGTGAGATGGATGTCGTAGTTGTGATACGGTATGAATTGTGAAGGGAGTATGCGTGGATCGTACTCTGTGTACTGCAGCGATGCACTGTGTGACATAAACTGTAGTGATGTGTGGCATAGAATAAAGAGAGTACATGTGACATGTGCTTTGTGTCATGTAGCGATGTACCGTATGATGTGCGTCGTGATAATAAGTGATGTAGCGAAGGGAATACGTGTGGCGCATACTACATGTGATGCACCGTGAGCTGTGTATCGTAGCAATGTGTGTCGTAGTGTAGATGGAAGAGAGTTCAAGTGATTGTACTCTATGCTATGCGTGATACAACAGATGCGTGTCACAAAGGGTTGGATGGCGTAGCGGAGAAGCGTGGAGTGTATGATGTGGTAGTGGGAACTGTGTAACAGTGTCCCAGAGCAATGGTGATGTGGCTATAGTCCAAGGTGACGGGTGTCGCCTTGAGGCTGACTTGTGGCTGAAAGTAAGTGTGAAGTGATAAAAAGGTATCAGAGAGTGCAGTGGAAGCATGATGGGTGTCATGCCATAACTCAGGAATTTGCTTCGAGCGACATAATGTGATAGAGGTGCATTTGTGGATGCAGTCCTTTTGTTAAGTGACGGGAACTGTGTAACAGTGTCCCAAAGCAGTAGTGATGTGGCCTGTAGTCTGGGGTGACGGGTGTCACATTGTGATTGACTTATGGCTAAGAGTATATGGAAGTGGTGAAAAGGGATTAAAGAGTGCAGCGGAAGCATGATGGGTGTCATGTCGTAACTCGAGAATTTGCCTCGAGCTGCATAATGTGAAAGAGGCGCATTTTTGGATGCAGTCCTCTTGTTAAGTGGCAGGAACTGTGTAACAGTACCCCAAATCAGTGGTGATGTGGCCTATAGTCCAGGGTGATGAGTGTCACCCTGTGGTTGACTTATGGCTGAGAGTATACGAAAGTGGTGAAAAAATATCAAGGAGTGCAGCAGAAGCATGATGGGCATCGTCATGTGACAGAGGTTCATTTGTGGATGCAGTCCTCTCCTATTAAGTGTTAGGATGAACTTGTACAGGACCAAGAAGTAAGAAGAGTCCTATCAACTGGGTCTAAGCAAGTTGGTATTGGAGTATGGAGCTTGTTTATACAAGTTGGCATTCATTGGACTTATAAGTTGCTCTTAGGTGATAAAAAGGGATAAGGTACATCTGCCTCTGGCAAGACACGTGTACCAGACAGGTTAACCATATGTAATGGGTAATCTGTCCTGAGCCTAGTTACATGGTATTTTAGCCCCAGAGTTAGCTTGAATTCATGTACACTGACTGGTTGGAAATAAGGATTTAGTATGGGTTAGGATACGTAAAGGTAGTAATAGGTAAGTAGTCTAAGGTTGGGATGCATGACTCTGCCAAGGGTGGCTCGGTCTAGGAGGGAGCCAACGATGGCTCGACCTGGCTATGGATGGCAGCATACGACATCAAGGATCTAACGAGATCCGAGAGATGGCTTCAATGAGAGGGAAGGCTGAGAGAGAGCTTCGTATGGTGAGGAGGAAATAGGCGTCCATGGCTTGGCTACCGGTGGTGACTGGACGACGGTGACTACTGGGACCTTGCGACGGCGTTGAGAGAACTAGAAGCCGCGAGTGAGAAAACAGAGGAGGGGAGAGGGAGATCTGCGAGAGAGAGAGAGAGAGAGAGAGAGAGAGAGAGAAGCCATGAGGGAGGCAATTGGAGGTGGGGGAGGACTACGATGCGTTGGTCGTCGACACTGTGGTGGCAGCTAGGGGGATGCAATCGTGGCATGCGAGGGGACGGAGAAATCAGGGAAGAAGGTGGCGGTTGGGAGAAGAGAGAGAAAGAGGAGGGGAAAAAGCTATGATTTTGGGATTAAATTCTAGCCATGCATCTAGGGACTTTTAGATTTAATCCAACGGTTGACCTTTGAAACCAGAGAGGGGTAAAAATAGATAGAAAATTAAGATCCAACTTTATTTAAAATCAAACTCTATTTTTCTTACTATCAAAAATAATAATCTTTATCATAAAATAAAACAATAAAACTCACTAAATATTTTAAGAGAAATAAAGCCATCTATATAATTAGAGTTTTCAATATAAAATAAAACAAAGAATGTTAAACACTATTCTCAAAGAACTAAAATTATTTAATCAAAATAATTTTCTAAAACTATATTATTTTTGGAGCCTCCCAATAAAAGAAAGGCTTACTTGAAAATTAAGTTTGGTGCAATAATATTAAAAATACCTATCTTTAAAATAATTTTAGACATTTAAATATTTTGAAGATTTTAAAAGCAATCGGCTCCATTTAAAAATCACAAGATAAATTTAAAAACATAGCTTCGAGGTTTTAAAAACCCAACTTCGATATTTAAAACGTGTAGATGAGGTTCGTAACCAATCGAAAGAAAAGACCAGTTGGTCACACTAAGAAATTACAATAGTGAATGCCCAAGGTAAATTTTTGGCATATACACTAATGCAGTTTAATGTAACCTATCATATTGTAAAATATTTTTTATTACAAAATAAATAGAAGAATTGTGTATAAACCTAACACTTCTTTAATGTTAATGCACTAAAAGATTATGAAAAACAATGAGAGCATTCACATTCGGTGTGGCAAAGCACCACTTTCCCTATAATTTGAGATTTATTTTAGGGTTTTGATCAAAATATCCCCTACATCCGAAACCCTATTTTGGAGAAAAAGTTTAGGGAAAAAACAGTAATTTTTCAAATATAAGGAATCACTTTTCATTCCCCAAACTATTTTTTGTCAATATTTTATTCTAATACATAAAATAAGTTATTCTTCCAATCATCTACACTTTTTTTTATACTTAAATTTTTATACTTTTAAATAATAATTTTAAAAATAATTTAATTAATTACGAAAAAAATAAAAAAACTAATTTTAAAAATATTATCATATCCACAAAAATAATTTAAAGTTTTGTTTAAAATATTCCCTAGAGTAATAGTTCAAAATATAAGAAAAAATATTAAGTAGATAAGTTTGTAAATGGAAGTGAGAGAAAAAAGTAATAAAGAAAGAATAGAGAAATATTGTTTTAATATAATAGAGAAATGATAGGGAATGAGATGTAGGAGGTTTTTGAAAATGAGTAAAATTTAAAAAAAAAATTATAAAAATATACTTTTTAGCTAAGTTATAGATAATTTTATAGAGAATGAAATATGAATACTTCGAATAAGGTTGTTTAGCGTAAAACAGTCAAATGCATAAAATAAGTCTACATCTCTTTACTGCGAAATTTCCTTTCTAAAACTAAATTGCAGATCCAATGCTCATCTAATGGGTATAAAAATAAAATAAAATTAAAAAGAAAAGAAAAGAAGACACTAGAAGAAGAAAATGGGGAATAAAACGGGTAGCTTAAGGATTCGGGGATAAAATAGTCAAGAAACAATCGCTAAGCTGATGTGTCCAATCATTCACTAAAGGATCACACCTAGCTTCTTCCATTCTTAAAATACCCAAATATAAAACTAAATTGTTATATTCGATAAATGGCGGTGTGGACACGACATCGCATCCATACACTCACATTCAAGAATGAAGAAACTGAAAAATTATAGTGGAAAGGTCTTCATGGTAAAATCAATGCAATTCGGTAATGCTCCTTTTATTATTAAAAAAACAATAATAAAATGTGTAAATAAGTTTGGAACTGCAGATAATTGAGAGGCATCTAAACAGCAAACATGATGTTTGAATGCATATCTTGTGATAGGAAATCTACGATGCAATATGAATCAATAAAACCCAAAGAAGCAAAGCAAAGTAGAGCTGTGCATTGAGCATTTGAGCAGACATAATATTCCCAAAGAAGTTTTTGACAGCAAACATTATATATTGCTCACTGTTGGTCAGCGTTCCACTCTTAATTGCTTGCTTAATATGTTTTAGGGCCAGTTTGGATCCTTAACTTATTTTAACTTACCTCAATTTATCTTATTTAATTATTATAATTTTTTAAAATTTCAACACAAAATATAATAAATAATTTAACCTTTTCAAATTTTAAAATAATAATAATATTAAAAAATAATATTTTAATAATATGTTATTCAACTTTTTAACTTTCATCTCAACTCACCTCAATATTTAAACACAACTAAGTGGTTGGACAGTTTTTTTTTTTTCCCTTAACTTTAGAATTAAAGGATTGGTTCGAATTATATAAAAATCAGTATGTTTGTTGTATTTTAAAAGAGACAAGTCAAACGGAAATATGTTAAACTAATTTATTTGAAACTTTATCTACTATATATAGAGGACTTAAATATTCTTAAAAATTGAAGTTCCTATCTGTCAGTCCGAACTAGTTGCTTATTTTCATTGATGTAATTTTTATTTTATTATAGTATATGCAAATAATCACAAGAAAAAATATAGTTGCAAGCACAATTGTGCACTAATTCGTGTATCAATGTAATGTGATTGGTCAAAAAGTAGATTTTATTGAAAACAGTGTTAATTTAAATTTTAAATATAAAAAAATCAATATTGGTACACAGATTAGTGCACGGCTGTGCTTCTATATAGCAAAACTCTAATCACAAATATCACTCTCCAAACGTGATCCCTAGTTGGACAATTGAAGGGTTCGAAAGTGTTCGAACATGTTAAGAATAATGCTACAATATTTTTTCATTTTGATTCTTTATTTTGGCTGTTTATATATTTAATTTAAAAAAAAAATATTTACTTATTAATTAAGAAAGTAATTATTAGTGTATGTGAATTTCTTTTTATTTTTTAAAAATATCAAAAAATTAAAATTAGAATATATATATATTTTAACAAGTAAATTTTACTTCCGGACACGATACTCTAGCAACACCCATTGGCTACATGTAAAAGAGTTTTATTACGAACAAGCAAAGTCGCATACTAATTTGCGTACCAATATTAATTCTTTCATATTTAAAATTTAAATTAATATTATTTTTAATAAAAATTACTTTTTAACCAATCACATTAGATTAATATATCTATTAATACATAATTATATTTACAACTAAATTTTTCCTTAATAAAATCAATCCCATCATTCTATCAAGGAGTCATTAGCGAGAATTCCCCGGTTGGAGGTCAACTGGTATCGTCTACGTTATTGGGCTTAATGAGGAGTAGAGAAAGAAATTAAGAAGAAAAAAAAACAATGAATCTGATCTCTCGCATCATGACTTGTATCGTCAATGGGCCTATTCAAGTCGACTATTTCAAGCGCCCCGAAAGATTGACAACGATAAATTAGTTTAATTTTAATTGCATGGTAGCACTTAATTAATTTATTTAAAGATTAGTTAATTCATTCTTTTTGACGAGTAGTTAATTAACTGTTTGTAATTTATCTACCTGCAGGAACATTAAATGGATTATATGATTACTCATTTACTAAGAAAAATAATTTTATTTAACATCCTACATACTACATTTCTTTTAATTTTTTTTTTCTATTTTTTCATAATAAGTATGTGATCTATAGATGATAAATAAAACAATTTAATTAATTTAAGATAAATAAAATTAAATGTCTATAATATATAATATGGAATGACGAGTAATATAACTCTGATAAGAAACTAGGTATTCTTCCATTTTACAAATATACAACTAAATTATTATATTCCATAAATGGCGGTGGAAACGACAACGCATCCTAACACTCCCAATCAAGAAAGGAGAGCTATGCCTTATTTTAAGTTGTATTAAATATAAATTTAAAAATTATTTTTATTTAAAAATTTTAAATAAAATTTTATTTTATTAAAAATTTTGAAAATATTCTATATAATAACTTATATTTTATTGTATTATAATTACAAACTACTAACTTAAATTTTTCTTAAGCCTTAATTTATATTGAGGTGCCCTGAGTTTGAAGTCATGATAGTTTCAATCGGAATTTTATGTGGATGGCTCTCGATATACAGAAATATCGGAAAAGTATGAGGCTATGAAGCGACGAACGTATCAAACATGCTCCCATGTGATCGTGTGGTGGAAATGTGACACAGGGAATTATTCCAGAATGTTCACGCACGTAATAGGATAAGAGTAGTTCTATATGGAAGCACACGGCGCACCAATATGCGGACAAATGCTCACGTGACATGTTTTAAAAAAAAAATAAAAAGGGACGGAAAACAAGAAAAAGAGGGAAACGAAGCTTCCTTCAGAAGCTTTCTCATTTCGTCCCGTCCAGACCGTGCGAGAGTTCTGCGAAGACCATCCATCCACGTACGTTTTCCGGTGAATCTTTTCCACCATTTTCAGTGTAACCACCAACCCTCTCATCAGTTAACATTTATTTTCATCTATTTTCATCTCCACTTTGCTGTTCGTCAGTCAGCTTCGGCGATGAGTGTGGGCCAATTTCTTCAGTCAGCTTAACATTTATTTTCATCTATTTTCATCTCCACTTTGCTGTTCGTCAGTCAGCTTCGTCGATGAGTGTGGGCCAATTTCTTCAGTCAGCTTAACATTTATTTTCATCTATTTTCATCTCCAGTTTGCTGTTCGTCAGTCAGCTTCGGCGATGAGTGTGGGCCAATTTCTTCAATCAGCTTCGGCGATGAGTGTGGGCCAATTTCTTCAATCAGCTTCGACGATACTAATGGGGCTTTCTTTCGGAAAGGAATGAAGCCGTAGGCAAGGGGGAAGATTTGGATTTCTGAAACCAGTTGTTAAAAACGAAGAGACTCACTTCCCGCTCTGTGAAAACGAAGAGACTAGCTTCCCGCTTTGATGCATTTCAGTTTTATTTACAATGAAGACGAGAACAGACCAAAACGCCCCGTTTCATTAATCCACGTCAGTTGCCGGTGTGCAAATTTGTCCGCCTCATGCCTGCAAATAGAGTTTTCCATAGGGTAATGCAGCAGTTGATTTCTACTTTCTTTCCACTTCATTACTTGTTGCTTTTGACCGGATCTCTAGCTATCTTTATGTTCTTTTACTTTAGAGTGCATTTGAATATTGAGAAGTGTTGAGGAGAATTATAAATAAATAAGTAAAAAATAATAATAAAATAATAAATATTAATAAGAAATGTCGATGAGAGTTGAGGCACGTAAGCCAAGTGGGACTAGTATGTTAAATCACTCTGAAGTGATTCTTCATTTTATTTTTTAAAATATATTATTAAAATTTATTTTTTTATTTTACATATTAATTTTTATAATAAATTATTTATAAGCTTATTTATTTTTTCTTTATATTATTTAAATATTTCATTTCTAACAATAAATTTACAATATCTATATATTATTTTATATTTGCAATTTGTTTTTAAATACAATGTAAAATAATTCAGTCATATACGCATAACACAAAAATATATAAGCCAACTAAAAATTAAAAATAAAATCAAAATATGAAAAAATTGTTTTAAAAATATTTTCAAGAAATTTTTTAGAAGAAAATGAAATATATGTGTTTTAAATGATGAATAATAAAAAAAATTTACTTAGATGGTAAAAATCAAAGTTATTTTAGGCATGAAAGTCTGTAAGTTATTTTATTCAGGTTTATTTAAGCACCACCAAGTTTACATTAATAAAGTATCGAAAAACCTTTAGCCCACAAAACTGCTAGGTGCAATCAGCGTATACAAGTGGGATGTAAATGAATGTACGATAAGAATAAAAAAAATATATAGAAATAAACTTTATACGAGAGGAACAAAATTTGACTTCACGTGTAATTCGTCTCTCTTTTACTTCTTTTATTTTTTATTTTTTAACTCCTCTCTCTCTCTCTCTCTCACACACAGCTTTTTCTCTCTTTAAGTTTGAGTCGGCCATTGGAGCTTCTAAAGAAGAACATGCAGTCAAAAGTCATCTTTTAAGACTTTGAGTCTGACCGACACCTCACTCTCCCCCAAGAAGAATATAGTCTAAAAAAGTTACAGGCATTTTTCTTATTTAAAAAATAAAAAACAAAAACAAAAACAAAAGATATTTTTCTCAACTGCAACTGCTGGCTTATCATACAGTCATAGAGTTCTATTAACTTTCCCAAATGAAATGTCAAGCGCTACTGATGCCTTTGGGGTCTATCTTCATGAGCATAAAAAAATAATTTGTCAAGTTTGATTTCCATATTTCAATCATAATATTTCAGGTAATCTCCTTTAATTCTAACAGATTCAGAATTTGGGTCCGCTAAATTCACTAAAAAAATTGTGTTCGGCGAAGGGGGTAAGAAAATTTTTGGGAGTAACTTTGCTTCTTTGAAATATGCGGAAGGTTTGGACTACAATCTACCGACAAAGTGCGGAAAAAAGATAGAGAGATGGGTGAGAGAAAGAGCAAATCATCTGCAAGGAAAAAGAAGGAGAGAGAAAGTGAGAGTTAAAAAATAAAAAAGTAGAACCAACCTGTCAGCCGTTTGTGTGTCGACTGCACACACCGACTGCATATAGACTTTTGCTTTTATTCTTTATCGCGAGACACCTGACAGAGTTCTCCATTTTCACGAACAAGAACAACTTCTTGAGTTATGGGATTTGTCCGAAGCATGATAAACTTCACATATTTCCTTGTCTTCCTATCTTCCTTTTGTTTAGAGTTCGGCCATTCTACGGACACCATCACAGCACTCAACTTTATTAAAGATTCTGAAACCATAGTCTCCAATGGCGGTAGGTTCTTATTGGGATTTTTTAGCCCTCCGAATTCTACTTATCGCTATGTTGGGATATGGTATCGTACAGATTCCACGACTCGTGCCATATGGGTTGCTAATAGCCCCTCAAGACGACCTCCGGGATTCTTACTATATCCGAAGATGGCAATCTAGTCGTATTGGATGCAGAAAAGACGATTTTGTGGTCATCAAATGTAACAAGTTCTGCTTCCAATATGAGCGCACGACTTCTGGATACCGGGAACCTTGTCTTACAAGAAAACACAACTGGGTTTACCACATGGGAGAGTTTCCAACATCCTTCTGATTCGTGGTTTGCAGATATGAAATTGGGGATTAATGCAACAACGGGCAAGAACGTTCGGCTCACATCATGGAAGAGTCCGATCGATCCAGCCGTTGGAACCTTTTCTTTCGGTACTTACTCTTTTAATCTTCCTGAAATGTATATTTGGAATGGTAGTAGCCCTTATTTTCGCAGTGGTCCGTGGAATGGTATGATTTTTATTGGATCCCCAACCAAGAAAGCTCGATATGCCCATAAAATTCTTCTTGAGCAGGACAAAGACGGATCATCCTATTTTGCTTTTGAATTTTCAAACGGGTCCGCACAAGAACATGTCGTCTTGAATGCAGAAGGAAACTTATTGGAAACTTCTTTTAACGGGACGGATTGGGTGGACAAGTTTATCGCTTTGAAGTCTGAGTGCGACGTTTACGGCAAGTGTGGGGAATTTGGAAATTGCAACCCAAAAACTAAACCAATCTGCAGCTGCTTAGAGGGGTTTGAACCAAAGAATTTAGAAGAATGGAGTAGAGAAGATTGGACTAGTGGATGTGTGAGGAGGACACCCTTGCAGTGTATGAGAATGAACACAGGTGGTAAAGAAGGCAAAAAAGATGGGTTTTTGAAGGTGAAGATGATGAAAACGCCAAGTTTGGCAAATTGGTCGTCTGTTTCTCTTGTTGAGGATGAATGCAGATATCGGTGCTTGGAAGACTGTTCTTGTATAGCTTATGCATATGCAGCAGGCATTGGGTGTATGTCATGGACCAGAGATTTAATAGACTTGCGGAAGTTTTCCAGCGGCGGAGTTGATGTTTATGTTCGTTTGGCCTATTTAGATCTCGGTAGGTTAANAAAGTGGATAAAAGTAGGAGGAAGTGCAAATAGTTTAAGTTCGGAAGGCATGCATTAAAGAATAACTAAAAAACCTATTTAAAATCACATGGAATCTTATAAGCTAGTAGTAAATAAATAACGATATGTCAAGGGCTTATAGCAGGAAAGTCTACAAAATGATTACCAGCTAGCAACCTACACTAACCCCTTATGGGTGATTTTGTAGGATTTTTCAGATGGTTTAGGAGAAATCAAAATGACACTTGTATAAAGCCATCCTTATGCAAACAAGGATAAGGCCAAGCATATCACTGAGTAAACTGAAAATCTAACCGGACTAAGTCTTCAGAGCATTTGATTTTTTTTTTTAAACTAGTAAGGACACCATTACTACAACTTGAATCCATAAATTCATCAATAATTCTATTA
This sequence comes from Carya cathayensis, assembly GCA_011037825.1. Taxonomy (NCBI): domain Eukaryota; kingdom Viridiplantae; phylum Streptophyta; class Magnoliopsida; order Fagales; family Juglandaceae; genus Carya; species Carya cathayensis. The sequence goes on along the minus strand of QGSO01000247.1, from coordinate 1,705,340 downwards.
CCTTTCGCTTAGTGTTGCAGAATATAACAGCTTGGGTGATTGTAAGAGTGTCATAAAGATCACAGAGTATCAAATTTCCAGATTTGTAATCATAGAAAGGACAGAGAAGGAAAACTTTTATCAAACTCCAGATTTGTACGGGCAAGAAGAAATTGTAACAAATTCTAGATCCGCAATCAAAACCAGCTGATATTACATACCTCCAGAGTCAATTCATCATGTTTCACAAGTATGCGAATAGGATCTGTCATAAACTTGTTTGTCATCTCCAAAATTTCATGAGGAAGGGTAGCAGAAATCAAGACAACCTACAATAACACCATACAAATTTCAGTACCAAAGATGACAGTGTCTTGAGAACCTAGCAAGATACTACTTCTAACAGGAAGCAATGTACAATTACTTTTATCTCTAACTGTGTAATATTACCAAGATTTACAGCCACGTGAATGTTGTAAAAGGACACTTATCATACTACAATAACTCTACAAATAAGCAAGTCCAAGGAGAAAAAGAAAATCTAAAAGACGCTTTACATTTTGAAGTTGTGAAGTTTCACAGCCACATAATTTAGCATAAGATTCTTCTTCTTTTTTTCTAAGTTGATACAGTAGTGTACTAGCTCTACTCATTTTCTTAAGTCTCAATTTTTTACAGGTAAAAGAGTATTTTTACAGGTAAAAGAGTATGAAGCCAAAAAAATTTTTGAAGGTCTCATTAACTCGTGTATTTTTTTTTATAGGTAAATTCATGGATATTTCTTACGTACCAGATTGCTTGAATTTTCTATAGCTATGCTCCATGTTGAGTCGTTTCATGTAGTTTGACTAAGTTTCAACCCTAATTCAGTAGTCAGATTGTCAAACCCAGGTGCAATTCTTTTTCAAATTTGGAAGTAGACAAAATCTGCACTCTGCAGCAAAACCAGACCTGGAACTTTGATTTTAACCCAACCATCTGCAGAATTCCTATCAAAAGTCCTATTATTCGACACCCTATCGAGTGCTACCTATTTTTCACATCAAACCACAACTAACATATCCTCACAAAAAGGCTTAGAATCTAAGGTCCATCACCAAAGATGGTGCTGGAGAATTATTTCCCAAACCAACTATTTTTTCTCTTCCCTCCTTTTTGCCAGCATTAAACCCTACATCCTCTTTTGTTCTTGCTATTACCAAATGTACAATCAAAAGACGTTGCAGAAAGCAATCCATATATATGTGTATGTGTATGTATATTGATGGGCAGCAAGAAATCCATATATTAACAAAAATTGAACTGTTCAAGTAATGACGATCACAGATCATAAATTGTGCATTGTATATAAAACAAAACCTAAATAACTTGGAAAAATTGTAAATTTTTGTTAACACCCTTTTTGGGAGGTGGAGGGAGAGAGAAAGAGAGAACCTGAAGCTCTGGTGGGAGATATCTATACAGATCATAAATATGATCCTTGAACCCTCTGCTTAACATCTCATCAGATTCATCTTGTTGGAGCATCAAACAAATCAAAATCTAATAATCACCAAGCTCCTATACACAGAACATTAAAAAACACCCTTTTTTGAGTCAAGTTTGTTTATAAATGGGTTTGTTTAGACTATAATTGATTTGCATTCATCTTCAATATCATGTATAAGAGAATACATGCATTCTTATCACAATTTTTTCAGAAAATTTTAAAAAATGATAAATATTAGCTGGAATAATGGGAAACCCTGACCATCATCCAAAAACAGTAAAAATATATGTGTGTGTGAAAGAGAGAGAGAGAGAATAAATAAAAGGGAGTCAAAATGAGAAAAGAAAAGTGAAAGATGTTAGTGGAAGAAAATATAATATGATTTGTTCAAATCAACTTTATTTAGGTTGATTTGGAAGAATCATATATAAAAAAAGTTAACAGAAAATCAACTTTCACATTTACAGAATTCTGGTTCATACATTTTAAGTATTTTGATTTTGTTTTTCCCCTTGTCACCAAACATTTCTACTTACAAGCAGTACATACCACAATCCTCTGCAACAATAGGCAGTACATACATCTCCAATAAAAGTGCTTTGCTGAAATTACAAGTACCCAAAGTGTTAGATTTACAGCAGCTTGTTGCTGCAGAAGAACAGTTTGAAGCAAGGAGGACATAGCTTGCACACTAGTTAATTGCCTATTTCTGTCTCTCTAATATGATCTATTCTTTCATTCCTTCCTAGTGCTACTTTAGAAGATGGCCTTATACAAGTACAAGAGCAAACTTTATACTAGTGGCCATTTGCCGAGATCACTCATCATTCAACCAGTTAAGAATTTTTATTTTCATTTTTTATCTTCTATTGAGCTACTCAAAAAAATATATTAATATCTGAACTATATAAGAAATTATATTAATATCTCATTTCTTTGAAGGGTATTCGGGTGGAGGCAACTTAGAGAAAAATCCTAAACAATAATAGGCAGTACATACATCTAAAATAAAAGTGCTTTGCTAGAAGATCACTCTGTTTTGGAGGAGTTTAATGGAGTGGTTGAATTGTGTGAATAAGGAGAGGCTAATGACAAAATCAAAACTTTCATAAAAAATTTCAGGGCCTAGCTAGCTTTTTCTGTTTCATCTAAAATTCCAAGCTCACCAACACTACTGAAAGAGTTATTGTTGCTTTGATTTAAAGAACCATTCAAAAAAGATAGATTTTTTGTTATATGTTAAGATCTTGGCATAGAACACAGCAGGTTAAAATTTTTATCCTCATCACTCAAATTCATGTGCACAACTATATTTTAAATCTCCTAAACTGCCCATCCACTAGAAACCAAGCAAAGAGGACCAAAAAAATAGCATAACGCAATACAACCATGAGAAAACATTACAAACCTTACTTCGCCAGAGTCACACCCATGCGAAAACCTTACAAACATTACAAACCATGAGAAAACTATATTTGTATGAATGAAGCACCATAGTCACACCCACAATCGTGCTTAGGGAGAACCAAATCCATGAATAACATTTTCCATTTTTTCCCCTTTTATAAGCAAACCAGACAATCCAAACAGGCATATAATCTTGAGAGTTACATTTTAAATCAAAGACAAAAACGTAAAATACCTAACTCTTTACACAGAGAGGAAGCGGCACACAGAAACGAGTGAGTTACAGCGAGAGAGAGAGACACAAAGCGAGAGAGAGCGATGGAGCATAAAAGAAACTCACCGGCGAGAAGACGGCAGCGAGAATACGGCGGCGAGAAGGCGGCGAGAAGACAGCGGCGCTTTTCCCCGAACAGAAACCCCCGTCGAAGAACCGGAGAGAGAGAGAGAGAGCGAAAGAGCGAGAAAGAGAGGGAAAATGGGGTCTGAGAGGGAAAATGGGGCTGCGTGGGAAAATAAGTCGCGGGGGCTAACAGCTATTAAGGCGACTCTAGAGTCGCCTTAATAACACAAAAAGTCGCCTTAATAAAAAACTAATAACAGCGGAAAAACTATTATGACAAAAACGAGTTACAGAACGGACTATTTTCGGCTATTTTTGTCCGCCGGAAAAAATATGGCTGCAAATAGCCTAATTTTCTGGCTATTTTTTTGAATTGACAGAAACATTTTACCAAAATTTTAAAGTAGGCTTTTTGCGACTATAATTCTATCGCCGGAAATAAAAATAGCCGCGAATAGCCCTTTTTCTTGTAGTGAATTTCAAGTAGTATTAAATATAAATTTTAAAAAAAAATTATTTAAAGATTTTAACTAAAATCTCATTTTATTGAAAATCTAGAATATATTTCTTATAATAACTTATATTTTATTATATTATAATTACGAATAACTAACTTAAATTTTATCTTCAGTCTTAATTTGTATTGAGTTGCTTTGAAGTCAAGATAGTTTCAATTGGAATTTTATGTGGATGGCTCTCGATATATAGAAATATAGGAAAAGTATGAGGCTATGAAGCAACGAACGTATCAAAGATGCTCCCATGTGATGTGGTGGAAATGTGATAAGAGGGAATTATTTCAGAATGTTCACGCACGTAATAGGATAATGCAGCGATTGATTTCTACTTTCTTTCCACTTCATTACCTTATTTCCACTTTGTTGCTTTTGACCGGGTCTCTAGCTTTCTTTATGTTCTTTTACTTTAATACGTTAAATCACTCTCAAGAGGTTCTTCATTTTATTTTTTAAAATACATCATTAAAATTTATTTTTTTATTTTACATATTAATTTTTATAATATATTATCTATAAGCTTATCTATTTTTACTTCATATCATTTAAATAATTTTTTTATTCTTTTTAAATATTTCCTTTCTAACAATAAATTTACAATATCCATAAATTATTTTATATTTGCAATTTGTTTTTATATACAATGTAAAATAATTCAATCATATACACATAAAACAAAAATATATAAGCCAACTAAAAAATAAAAATAAAATCAAAATATGAAAAAATTAGTTTAAAAATATTTTCAAGATATTTTTTAGAAGGAAATGAAATACATGTGTTTTAAATGATGAACAATAAAAAGAATTTGCCTACATGATAAAAATCAAAGTTATTTTAGGCATGATAGTATGTAAGTTATTTTATTAAGTTGTATTTAAGTAGCACCAAGTTCACATTAATCAAGTATCGAAAAACCTTTAGTCCATTAGTTTTGCTGGAAGACTTTGCCCTCGAAGTGCCTACAGGATTTTATTCTTTATTGTGAGACACCTGACAGGGTTCTCCATTTTGACGAACAAGAACAACTTCTTGAGTTATGGGACTAGTCCGAAGTATACGGATTAAATTTGGATATTGGTTTTCATAAATAGATAATTGGCCATTTTCGGAGAAAATGATTTTCGGAGAAAATGACGAGATTTGATTAATGGAAACATGTGGATTATTTTTTGGGAAATTTGTGGATTTTATGCTGGGCAATTTTCTGGAAAAAATGGTGGATGTTTTTAATGGACTATATTTGTTTTTGGGCCAAAATGAAATTTTGGAGTGCGTTGAAAAATATTCATTTTCAAGAAAGTTGATTTTCGGGTCTCATGCATCTATCATAATGTGCATGCATATTATTATTGCATGAATGTATTTTTATCTTGTGGGTAGTTTGGATTATTACTTATCTACGGTACCGATTTTGATGCAGGTGATGAGGAGGTTGAGCTAGAGGATTAGACTCCGTCAGAGGAGTGATCGGGGATCGCTTCCTCATGTGTTGAGATTTATTTTCAGTTTTTATTTATTGTATCTGGTTTTATTATGTTTTTATAGCATAACTGTATCACATTTTGAAATGCTTCTATTTTATATAATTTTGTATTAAACAATTTTGGTACTTAGTTAGTTGATTTTAGCTTAACCGCTGCGACTTTTGTCTTACACGTATTGCATCTACACACACTTAGCACTTTCGTTAAGATGCGTGACCCGTATTTTTATCATCCCGACGTCTTGATTCTCGTGTTTCCGTATGTGATAGTTGGGGGCATCACATTAAATGGTCGAACTTACAGGGTATAAATGTCTCAAGTCCAGTATGTCCTTCTTAAGATGGTTTCAAAGGGTATAAATGTCTATAAATCAGTCAAATATATGAAACGAGTCTACCTCTCTTTACTACAAATTTTCCTTTCTAGTTCTGAATTGCAGATCCAATGCTCATCTAATGGGTGTAAAAGTAAATCAATAAATAAATAAAAGAAAAAAGAAAAGAAAAGAAGACACTAGATGAAGAAAAAATGGAATAAGACGAGTGGATTAAAGATACATGCATCAATCCAAACCCTGCAAAATAGTCAAGAAGCAATGGGTAAGCTGATCTATCCGATCATGACTTGCGTCGGCTCTGGTCATGTGTTTCATAATTCATTCTTATTGGGCGTGTTAATCCAGATGTTTCAAGCCCGTCGAAAGAAACAAAATCATAAATTAGTTTAATTTGGACAATTGTGTGTTTGAATTATTTTTGTTAAAATACCTAAATATAAAACTAAATTTTGGACACGACATCACATCTAAGCACTCACATTCAAGAACTAAGAAACTGCTTGTGCTGATCAAGCTCTTTGGGTTGATGCTGTGTAATGATGCTTTTTAATAGAAGTTTGGTTATAAAAAAACTTAAAAAAGAAAGAAGGAAGAAACTGAAAAATTATAGTGGAAAGGTCTTCATGGTAAAATCAATGCAATTTGATACTGCTCCTTGTACATGTTTTTTTTTTTCATTTTAAAAGAAACAATAAAAAAAAATGTGTAAATAAGTTTGGAACAGATAATTGAAAGGCATTTAAACAGCAAACCCGTATGTTTGAATCCATATCTTGTGATAAGAAATCAACGATGCATTATGAATCAATAAACCCAAAGAAGCAAAGCAAAGCAGAGTTGTGCATTGAGTGCACAAAATATTTCCAAAGAAGTTTTTGACGTCCAACATTCAATGGCGCTAGCCTTAGGCCTCCTTCCTTTTATCCCGACTCGTGGGCCGATTACACTTCTTTGTTGGCTGGGCCTCCTGGAAACGAGTTAGTCCCAACCCGCTGGGGGAATGCGAACATCCCTTCCAGTTACAGCTTGTAATTTTAATATTTCTTGCGTTCACAATAGAAAAAACAAAAAGCAAGCCACATAATGTGCATTGTGAAGTGAAACCACCCAATTTTGCAATCATATGTGCTGGCTTCTATAAACATTATATATATTGCTCACTGTTTGTATTTTTAATAAAAAGTTTTTATTTTTTAGAACCGAAGTTAATAGTTTTATTAGCATTTCTTTTGGTCAACGTTCCAGTCTTAGTTGCTTGCACAATATGTTTAAGTGGTTGGGAAGCTCTAACGTTAACGTTGTTCATTGATCTTCGTTGCTGTCTTAACTTTATGCGCTCCTCTGCTTTATTAATCCAACGTTTAGATTTTCTACCGATGGTTTTTTAGGTAATATTTTATTAGTCTTAAAAGACTTCGCAATTTTTCTGAACAAGAGAAGCTCAACATTGACATTAGACATCATCTTATTTGAGAACTTGTGAAAACACATGTTGTGACTCTTGAATGCATTCCCACCGAACATTAACTAGCCGACCTTTTTAGCAAACCCTTGGATGAGTTTTGGTTTGAATTATTTAGAAAGGCTATTGATATTTGTGCTTTGACCTGAGCACTAAAACATGCATTACATGCATCACATGCTTTACATGTATTTTTATGTTTAATTAGTGTTTGTTCCTTTTCTAGTTTCATTTTTGTTGATTATTGTCCATACATGCAATCCATGGTTGTAAGTTTGATGGTGGTGCTGTTATTTCTAAAATCTAGATGCTTGTGACTTTTGAGATTTGTATCATGTACCTATGGCTTACAAAGGTTAGAAACATGGGTATCTATTGTAATCTGTGATTAGCATCACACACTTCACTTCCAGCTCGGTCAATTGACATTTCGCCACTTATGAGTTTTTGGGAGGCAACCAAAGTTGTTAGGAAGCTCTACATGTACAACAGGATTGACCACGGGCTAGACAACCTCATCACGGTTCTCATATGCAAAAATCATGTATATCAAAACAAAAAGAAAAGATGATAATGTTATAATTAAAAAAAAGGGGGGAGTAAACAAAATAAGTTTTCTGTTTCTTGATTATACTAAAACAAGTATTAAAACAAAAGGATTTAGGTCCTAGTGGTATTGGGTTTGACTTTCTATGTCTTGGAAGAGCTTCCCAACATTTATGGTTTCATGTTCACCCCAATCCCGCTCACACTTTCAAGTTGAAATTTCTTGATTGAGCAAGGACCGTTATAAACACGCATGTCTATATTACTTGTGATAACTTTTTTTTTATTACTTGCATGTTTTCTGAGAATATGATACTCTTTTACATTTGATATGTATTTACGGTTTAAAAATTGACTTTCCCAGTATTTGTCAAAGTCACGTGAGTGTTGTGCATTTTAAACTGGGCAAAAATGCAAGTCTGGAGTGTCCACTCGACTTCTCTCGAGGAACACCGCTCGAGGGCTTAAGTTCGCTCAAGCAAAGGTCTGGTATGAAAACCCCCTCCTACGTCGCTCGAGCATTTTGCACGGTTTCTTCCCAAATTTTTCTCCTTGCATTTTTGGCCCTTCTCCTCTGCCCTCCATGTGATTTATTTTTCTCTTCTTGATGAAAACTCTTTGAAATCATGATAAGAATCATTTTCCTCTTTTAATCTTGCGTTGGTGAATTTGTTTTTGGTTTTTTTTTGGATTTTTTTTTGTTTGGGCATTTTGGAGTGAACTCCTTGTAACTCTTCCAATCGTTTGGTTTGTTGAAACTCCTTTGGAGTGTTGATTTTTGATTGATTGTATTTAGGAGGCTCTTGAAACTCCCATACAGTTTTGAACTTGTTTTTCACTTGGATGCACTCCAAGTGCTCGGTGAAATGCCTCAACGATACTTGGTTTCTCATTTTCATTATGCATTGGCATAGCATTGTTCCCGTACTCATTTCATGTCTATCCTAGTGTTATGTTGGATTGTATAGGAGGGTTTGGGTCTTAAAAGCAATTGTGAAGTTATGTCATTGGCTTGGCATGCACATAGGTCATTTTGGACTAGGCATTGGCATGTTATGTCATTGGTTTGTCGTTTGGGCACCTTGATGCATTGGCATGCACAAGATCCTCTTGTGCTCATTAGCCTTGTGTTGTCATGTTCATCTCATGCATTAACCATTGTTTTGAAAAATGGACAATGGGACATGAATTTTGGTATGGTGTGCTTAGCACTCACCATTAGGCTTCAATGAGTCTCTAAAACCCAAGTTTGACTCAGCAAGCACATTGAGCTTTTTAAACATGCATTTTGCATTGGCATGTACATTTGGCATTTAGGCATGTATAAGCACATTAGGCATGCACACTCACATTACTTTTAGCCTTGTCTAATGATCACTAATTCTGTCTACAGCCAAAAGTCATGTGTTCATGTGTGCGTCCTCCCCATAATCCTCTTCCCCCGCTCAAGCCCATTTCCATAATGCACGAGCACAGGATATGTATACTTAGAACTTCTCTCATCATACTCCTATTGTTGAGCATGACATCTCTCTAGGTGAGCTTACTAAGACCATTATCCCTCACATTTTTTAGTCTAGCCAGTGGCAGGCCTTGACCACTGGTCATCCCACTCTTTCTGTGGAGTTGGTTCGGGAGTTTTACTCCAACATTCATGCCATCAAAGATGGCTCTTTTGAGGTAAGTCTCCGGAACATCCTCTTCCCTAGGCGTCTAGAATTACACTTAAGGCTCCTATTGGTCGTAGGACTATACAACTTAGTCGTGCTCACATCACCCAGCACCCTCTCCTTGTTGAGCATCCTCCTGCACCCTCCTCTTAGCCTTCAATCTCTCGACCATCCAGTTCTCAGCCGTCTAGCTCGGCCCCATCCAGTTCGACACCAGGTTCGACCGAGCCTAGCCTTTAGCAGGTTCTTAAGTACCTAGCCCGCCTTGATGCCAAGTTTGATAGACTAGATGCTAAAGTTGATAACCTGTAGCAACTCGTGAATCAACGCTTCAACGACATCGACGAGCAACTTAATGGTGATGATGGTGGTGGTGGCAGTCCTGCTGATGGTGATGATTGAGACCCTTTGCCTGTTGTCACAAAAATGAGGAGTGATATAGTACTAATTTAGGGGGAGTATAGTACTAATTCAGACAGTGATATAGATGTAGGGGGAGTAAATGGAGAAGGATAGTTGGTTGTTAGTAACACATTTTTTTCTTGGGAGCAGCAGCTTTTGGTTTTGTGTCTCTTGTTAGCTGCTATTGTTTGAGATAATTGCTTAATGAAATATTTTTTTATAAAACCTATGCTTGTCATGTCTATACATGTATTCTAGTTTGTAATTTGCAAACAATATTTCATGCATATTTGTGTGGGTATATTTAACCGTTTTCTAAGTGTGTGCAAAAATATTTCAACGTGTTCAAAAATACGAATCATGTGTTGGCGTGTGCTAGGATTAGGTCCTATGTATAGGTTAGAGGTTTTGTCACAGAAATGCCAAATGGGGAGATTGTTGATGGAAAAATGAGTTGATTGGCATATTCTTGTGAAAACCTATGAAAAATAATATTCTAACAAGTGTTGAAGTGGTGTAATATGAAAATGATTGAAGTGTGCTCATCATGGGTCAAGTAGAGCTCAAAACAGAGAGTTCACTATACTAGTGCTCAAGCGAGACCCATCCAGAGTGGGTCACTTGACTGGCGCTCGACGTAGCACTCGAGCGAGACCATCCAGGTTGGGTCGCTCGACTGGCGCTCGACATGGCGCTTGAGCAAGCCCATCTAGAGTGGGTCCCTCGAAGTGCGTTGGACATGGTGCTCGAGCGAGACCCATCAAGAGTGGGTCGCTTGACACTTCGCTCGAGCCAATGTTCTAGATTACTTAAAATTTAGGGTTTTGAGTGCCTCTTTAACTTAGGATTATAAATAGAACAACTCACTTCTCTTCTTTGGTGTGGAGAATCTAGAGCAAAAACCCTAAAGACTTCCAAGAACTTTTTAGAGTAACCTCTCTCCCACTTGTTTGATTCTCTCTTGGATTAACACATCTTCACTACACCACATTCAAAATCAAACTTTACATGAGTTCATTGAAGTGGACATGTTCATTAGCCGGAAGAGTCCAGAAGTGTTGTTGATACAGAGATCGAGAGGTTATTGTGGGAAACTATAGAAAGGTCGGAGTTCCGACACTACATGTGTGTAGAGATCGAGTGGGTCACTTGTGATGTTGTAAGCCAAGTTTTGCTACTACAAAAGTTTTGTGAGTATCTCTAAATTGGTTGTAACAAACTTATTTTCTATAATGTATTTGAAGTGGTGTCTTACACCCGGAGTGATTTTGGATTTTGAAGATATTCTTCAAATGAGTTTTCACTCAATTATCAAAATCATGTGTTGATTATTTGTGTTATTTGATTAACTATAGTGATGTTCATCCGAGTTCCGACCTGGGAATTTAGGTAGACCCAAACCGAAACCCGGATTTCAAATCTGGGCCGGAACCCGGACCGGATTAACCCAGGTTAGAAATGGGCTGGAACCAGATGAATCCGGATTTTTCAAAACCCGGATTCCGGGTCCCGGATTAAACCCGGTTTTTTTTTTTTAAACCCATATAAAAGCCTAAATGTATATTCCAATATTTGCACATGTAGTTCTGATTTTTTTTATAAAAAATAAATAAATTTGATTGCGCACTTTAGAGGTTGAAAAATATCAAATCCTATATCAAAGTTCCACTTAATTTGCCTTGCAATAAAATTGCATGTAAAAAAAAAACAAATTCCAATATTCATCTATGCAAAGTATGCATGCATTACAATAGAATCCATTGCATATTATATTATTTGTTATTTATACATTACATTAAAAAATACTAAATTACAATATATGAATTATAAAATCAGTTATTTAATTTCCACATCAAATAGCAACTTCAAAGTGATTGGCCTGGAAGTGATCCTGCAAAAAACAAAATAGAATGAAAATGGCATAAATCAACACATCCTACAAACTAATATAATGCTAGATACATACTGAATCTACTAATAGAGTGATAATCAGAGTGATATTTTAAAATAGAAAGAGAAAAAGATACAAGAAAATAACTAACTAGAAAGAGAAAAAGATACAAGAAAATCATTGAAATTAAACCCATTAAAGCCACTATTGCTGAACCAAACATCATGTAATATAGTTATTGAAAACAAGTACTCTAAAAAATATGGACTATGGATACTTCCAGTGGATAATAGTGCACACTGTCTTAGTTTAATATAGAAAAGCATCCAAATGTAAGGGTTACTTAAAAATTTACAAACTGGAAGAATTGCAACCCAGTCCAGCTAGCCTTGAGTAGGAGATATAACACTAATAACTCAAAGAAGCAAACTGCATTTGTATATGAGTGATCCAAAATAAACAACCAAAGATCAATCAATGCTCACATTTTGTTCCTCTCGGCCTCATGAGATTATTAATACTGCAAGTAGTGGCTGATCCAAAAAGCATGAGATACCAGCAGTTAATTTATAATTGCATATATGCTCGAGGATCATCTTCCTTTCATCAAGCTCTCCTCAACTTTGTATCGTGTATCAATCATCTCACACCACCATTTTTCCCAAGTTAGATGTAGGGTCATGATAAAGCATAAATTTACAAACTCGTATTATGTCAAATCTAACTCCAAAAAAATAAAAAGAATTAAGCAAACCTAATTTACAATATTAGATGTATAACCACATAGTAAGTTTACAATATTAGATGCAGGGTCATGACATATCATTTTGTATGATATGTCAACTTCTGCAAACAATGACCTCTTTGATTTTATTCAAGGTCAATCAATTGCAAGTTCCAACCTTCTTGGTTTATACAAGTTTTAGTCAACATAAAAATTGTGCTACAAAAAGTCACACCGATCATATATATATATATAGGCTCAAGTTGGTAGTGATTCTAGAAAGCGACTTAATACTCAAAGAATTTAGAGATGGAAACATATATAAATAGAGATCACCGATTTAATACCCATATTCATATGTTCTTAAACTATGTTTTTTTGTTAGAAAAGCAGATCTCCAAGAAACCCAGTTCTACTAAAGATTCTTCCCCTTTTCATTTTCTACACAAATGTTACAAAGAAATATTTCCTTACTACCTATTTCTATCTGGGTTTGGCTTTTTTTGTTTTTGTCTTTTTTTTTTTTTCTAGTTCAAAGAGTTCATTCTTACCTTTTTCTTATCGTAATAAAACAGATCCAAATCTAAAACATACCCAAATCACAGAGAACAAACCTTGAGGTCACGAGGATGACACACTATCTTCCTCGCACAATGCTACAACAATGCTCATTTCCCAAAGGAGAATTATCTTCTACTCAGAGTTAGAATCCATGTTGCCCATCGCCTTTAACCCTCTTGGTCTCTGCACCAAATAAAGCCTCAACCTTTTAGATGGTTTTCTTTCTAAAAATCTTGATCTTTTGTCATTCAAAATTTAAATTCTGTACAGATTGAATGGTAAGTGAATAGAGACCGTGATAAATTCAAATTTGGTTTGCGCATGAGTCCAGTTTGTAAACTCCTATGAAAAGAATGAAACTAAAAATTCAAATGAGTTTCTGTAGAAAAGCAAAATAAGGTTGAATTAAATGGTACCTTCTTAGATATCTTCTTCTCCTTGACCTCGTATCGTTCTAGAGTCAGATCACACAACCATGCTCCTGGGCTGACCAACTGTGAAGCAAATTGCACCAAACAAAACAGAATGAGATGCCATATAAGATAATATCTTCCACCCTTCCATTATAGAGAAACCATAAATAAATAAATATTTTTTCAAGGGAAAAGAAACTCCATTTCAGTGAAGAGTTGGGGATTTTTGCTATTTTGAAAAGTAATAATGTTTATGTGACAAAATTTATGTCCATCATTCTCATCCAATGGCTTTCTCCCACCATGTTTGTAATGGAGTTAAGGTCAGACTATTACCGAACCCATCATGAATGAATTCTTGCATGTCCTAACTACCAAAACGCCATTAAGATTACATAAACCCTCTATTTTTTTAATACATGCATTTCATTAAAAAAAATGCAAGATACATGAGTAGAAATCCCAGGCAAACACTCTATTTAGTAATATCTATAAACAAACTGGTAAAACAGGACAAAAGTATCAAGGAACTTCTGCCAATTTTTTAATCAACCAAAAAATCCCTTTAATCATGCAATATATGCATATCAGCAATCGTAAGCAGGAGATAATAATAATAGTAAGTCATTCCCCCACTTAATTCATATCTTTGTACTTAATTGAAAAAGAACAAACCAATGGAAAAACTATAAACCAGCTACCTTTTCTTACTTTATAAACCACCTACTGCACAGCATAAAAAGACCCATTGAATGTAACTGTAAAAGAAATCTTACGTGAGAGATTTCCCTTTGAAAATAATTGGAGGAGCAACTGCAGCAAAGATGCAAAGGCAATATGTATCTGCATTGAGAAACAAAGAATTAAAAAATCTCAACCCACCAACACAAAATTTCCCACATACCCAAGTTCGTCACTATCTATCAGAGCGCCAATACGGAACTCAAAAAGAGAAACACAAAATAAAAGGCAAAGCAAATAGCTTTACCGCAAACTGTTTGGGATCAGGCCAGGCCAACCTGGTGAACTTTTTCATAGCAATCCAATGCCTGATTTCCTCTTTATCTACCAAACAAAAAGTTGTATTATAGACACGATCGATTTAATGCATAGCAAAATGCAGGGCACTGCCATATAGCAGAAAAAAAAAATCTCGTACAAATACTCTCTTCTTTAGAGAAAATATAGAAGAAACAACATACTAGAAACAAAATAATCAAATGAAAAACGCTCAAAAACTATTAAAAAAAAAAAAGGACCCAGGTTTAATGTAAAAGAGCAAATCTAGCAAAATAACAACATATACTTTTATACCCACATCATATTTGTTCAAAGGCATTGATCATAGAAAAAAGCAGACCCAAAAAAAAAACCGCCCACGTTTAAAAACAAAGAGAACAGATTTAGCAAAACAGAAGAGAGAGATGTAGAAAAAACGGTAAATCTAGCAAAATAATAGCATATACCTTATACCCACAAGAGATTTGTTCAAAGGCATTGAACATAGATCGAGATCGAGAGAGAGAGAGAGTTATCGAAGTGTTAGAGAGAGGGTTAGAGAGAGGGTTATCGAAGTGAGAGATAAAGGGTTACCTAAGTGAGAGATAGAGGGTTACCTAAGTGAGAGAGAGAGATTGTGATGCCCTCTCATTCATTAGTCCCAACATGTGAAAGCTGTTTAAATGAGTAGGTTCATCAGTCGAGGTTACTCCCTTTATTCAATTAACAATCACCATGATGTTTCACAGCCCAACTTTGGAGTAACCTGAGCAATGTAGACAACTTTAACTTTAACAATTTTTCTTTTATTGTCTTTTTTTTTTCCTTTCTGAGTGTAATATTCAATGAAAGTTCATATAAAAAACTTTAACAACTTTAACTTTAACGTGTAAGATGCTTTCTTTGGCTATACAAAAAACGTTAGTTGGAACTCCATAATCTCTTTATTTGGAGTCTGATTAGCCACATTTGTTTATGTTTTTTTAATATTTATATATATAGGTATTATTCATGTTTAGTGCTAGAAATAGATGTCAACATTCTTGGAAAAGACTCGGTTCATAAAAATAAAGGTTTCTGTTTATGCTGTTAGTTAATTGTTTAACCAACAAGATGACACTGAGTTACGGTGGAAAATTTTACTATAAGCTTATATTAAAACCCATTCTTCAGATCTAAATCCGTTCTTCCAAATAATAATAACCCATTACCCACGGCTCTAGCATTTTGCAACTAACAGAATACTCCTCAAACATTCAAACAAATCTATATAAAAATACTCCTCAAACATTCAAACATTGTCAACAAATAGAAAACACAACAGAGGGAAAAAAGAAAACATACCCAAACGAAAATCCGTTCTAATCCCTTGGATCCGAAAGCACTTCCACCGTTCGGCATCTCAGATAGCAAAGTGAAAGATAAATGATCGATGAGCCGCGCTTGAAGGGATGAGAGAGAGAGAGAGAGAGAGAGAGAGAGGAAACTGCGGAGGGAGGCGAAGGACTGCATGAGCAGAGCAGAGAAGAAAGAGAGAGCAGAAGGAAATCTGAATCGCGTTGGGGGGGCGGCTGGGGGGATAGAGAATTAGGGTTTTTTTTTTAACTTTATAAAACCGGGTACCGGGTTTTAAACCCGGGTCTCGGATTTAAAATCTGGTACCCAGACTGGATTAATCCGGGTTTTTAAATCCGGATGTCGACCCGGGTCAAACCCAGGCCGAAAACCGGAACCGGAATCTGGTTATCCGGATTTCCGGGCCGAGCCGGAGTATGAACAGCCCTAGTGGTAATGCACCTACACCTACCCCTATATCCCCTTCCTTCTCCAGAAGCCGGGGCACGAAGCTAGGGGTGGCAATATGTCACACAACCCATTAACCCAACACGAACACAACACGATAATAGCGGGTTAGGGTTTAGCCTTAACGGGTTCGGGTCAAAACGGGTTGACCCGTTAAGACACGATTGCTTAACGGGTTGATAACGGGTCAACCCGTTTTGACCCATTATAACCCGTTATGACACGTTAAAAAAATTAAAGTTACAATTATACCCTTATACCTAAAAATAAAATTGTTAGAATTTCAATTTCGATATTTTTATTATTTGGATTGTAGTTTTGAACTTATAATTAGTTTTATAATTTTTATAGATATTGTGATTTTAACATTTATATAAAATTATGCTAAATTTAATCAGGTTAAAAAGGTTACTTTCGGACCTATTCAACCAATTTATATAAATAGTTTAAAATGAGTTGTATTGTGTCGTATTAACTTATTTCGTAATATTTTCTTAATTTATTTGTTTACTTATAAAAAAAAACATATTTCGTAATATTCATTAATGGGTCAAAAAGGGTTGACACGACACGACCCGTTATGTTAATGGGTCGTATTAGGGTTTGAGATTTTGACACGATAAGCTTAACGGGTCGGGTTAGGGTTGACCTATATGACCCGTTAACATGATTTGACACGACATAAACAGGACCCGTTAACACGATTTGACACCCCTACACGAAGCAAAATCCCCTACCAGTCTATCCATCTACGGATGCGAAGTCAGAGGTAGACAGATATTTGGCAAAGGATCTTCTCTCATATACACGAGGCTTTGATACTTTGATGTATTAGCATGGTGGAAGACCAATGCCGTGAAATATCTCATCTTTAGAAAGATAACCGGCAATATTTTGGTCATCCCTATTGACACCATTGCCTCAGAGTTGGCCTTTAGTACTGAAGGGCGCATATTGGATATACTACAAAGTTTATTGTCTGCTACCACTGTGGAGGCATTGATTTTCATGTAGAATTGGATTAACGGGGCGGAAATTTATGTTTCGGATGTTCTTAACTTTCAGGAGATCGAAGAGGAGGAGGGTGATGATCAGCCTAGATCTAGTAATCAATTATTTCATTTATTATTTTGATTTATTTATATTCATTTCATCGGTATTAATTTCAAATTTAATTGTTTTAGCAATACATTAGACAACATCTACCTCCGTTGCAATATGATTTTGTGGTATTAGACCTACCATTGCCATTTGCCATAGGTTTGTACAATTTGTATTATCCCTTAATTAGTTTTTGTATTTATATAATTTTTGTATCTAATTTTACACTCAATCCTAATCCCAAGCCCAAGAACCAATCAACCAAGTCACCAAATGAGCTATTCTCATCTTCATCTTGATCGTTGTCTCATCTTGGTTAGTCAAATCTTAAATTGTAATTTTTGTTTCTTGTTTATAATTCTACTTTATTTTCCTATTTAATTGTTAATGTTTCAGGTTTTATGATCTCACAGTTTCACAGCAGGCAACACTAATTACATGTCTTTTCCACCCATGGCACCCCAAATGTCAAATAACTCACTTATTTGTATAGTTGTATTAAGTGATTCACTTATATGTAATGTTGCTATAATGAACCTTTTATGTTTCTACCTTTGTAATTGTTTTCTCTTAATTTGTATTATTGTAATAGCTTAATTATGATTATTAATTTATTACTTAGTAGTTAGTACTTTTGTAGTTGGTTGCAAGTTGCAACTTAGGCCCGGTTTGGATACCCAGATGAGATACAAACTATCTCATCTGAGCTGTACGGTAAGTCTAGTCTGTCTATCCAAACGGTATGTGAGTTATTTTGATTTCTTTTTTGCATCTTGAAATTAATAACTGATATAAACAGTAAAAAAGTTATGTGAATAGTGCAAAACTGACAGAAATAGCATATGAATAGTTCAAAACAGTAAGTAAACAGTACAAAACAATAGATGAACAATGTAAAAGCACTATTTTCTTCTTCGATTCCCGCAATCCTCTTTTCTTTTTTCCCTGTCCCATTTCGAGACCATTATTCCTCCCTGTTCACGCCTCTTCCCCTCTGCCGAAATCCACCATTTTAATTTTTGGTGGGAATATAGAGTAATTTTGACCAACAATAAAAATATATATATATTTTAAGATATAAATTTACTTATGGTATATTTTTTAATTAATTATAAATATTACTTTTTATTAATATATTCATAACTATTATCCAATAATTATAAAATGATTTTCAGTCATTAGTGAGACCCACCCCTTTATAAATCCCAAAAAGTAAAAATTATCATCTCATCTTATATACTTTTTTACAAACTATTTCATTTCATCTTAACTCAAAAATCTTACTCCTATTCAAAATATCTTATCTCATATCATCTGAATTGCATTACCAAACGAGACATTCGTGGTATATTATTTTTTTATTGTAAATTCTTTTTTTTTTTTGTCTGCCCACACTTTAGTACCCAGACAATGGGCAGATTATGGGAAGGAAAACCCCACCCTGCCTATGCGGAGGCAGGGTGCAGATAACCCCTAACCAAAACACCACAAAAAATTTCTATCAATTGTCTAAATTTTCTTTCAAATATTTTTACGTTTATTAATAAGGTTTTTTTTTTTTTAAATTCATAAACTTATTAGGAAAAAAAAACATTTAACAATTTAAAAATAAAATAAAGTAATTCTCTTGTACCCACTCTCGATGGAACTATCATTTTCTTTATATTTTATTAGCTTTGTTTAATATGATTGAAAGTCTAAAATAAAATAAAATAACACAGAACAAAAAAGTCGTATATGTTCAAAAAAAAATCATATAACATGTTTTAAGTAACTTTACAACGTGTAACCAGGATCTTTATACAAATACAACACTTGACCATATGTCAAAGAGAAAACCTGGAGACCAGCCCATCTATTTTCAGAAGGAAACCAGCCCTCCAATAGAAACTTGCCACGTAAGCATTTTCATCACCATTACCATGCATTTGCCTGCACCCAAACAGCAACTTGTGTCTTGCTTTCTTCCTATTTGAACCCAAACCCATCCTTACCCCACTCCATCCCAATCCAAACTCGACAGCACCCCTCTCATCCTTGATAGCAAAGAACACGGCAATAGCTAGGAAGTTCTTTGCACAGAGTTTAGAGGACAAGGGGTAGGTCAGCAGGAATGAGAAGGAGGTTTTGGGTTACTACGAAATTGAGCACACCAAGAACGCAAGGGACTAGAAAGAGATTTTTGATATTTCAGATTTGTGAGTTTCTCTTTGAAGAAATTATCAGTATAAATCATGATTTAAAGAAGAGAAAATAGACCTATCGTCTCAACTATTTGTGGGTGGAGGCCAAGTTGCTGATGCTCCCCAATCAAATGCTCCAAACCTGGGTAAGAATGGTCATGGAAGACAAAGGTTGAGAGGGAGCTCGCCGATGAAGGTTCCGAGAGGTGGCCTAGAGGTGGGCAAGGGCTTGAGATGGGCTGTAATGTAATACGAACCGCCATTGGTGGTCAAAATGGTCAATCTTGGTAGGTGATTCATGAGTAAGAAATCGGCTGTGTTGTCCTCATATTTCCCACGCAGAAGCCTGGACACGAGTCTAGGGTCCACAGGAGCGACGTTGCAGTCGATCTTCATAGGAGAAACTCATCTTCGTCATCGAGCTCAACCCCGGAGCGGTTCTTCGACATGCCCAAGTCCGAAATTCTAGAATGGGTGGAGGGTTACATGATGCAAATAGGATCCATTTTGAGAACTGGGGGATGGAGCGAATCATATATATCCGGTTTTGCAGGTTACAGGGGTAGAAGGGGTTTGTTCGCTGGAAGATTTTTGTTTAGATGGGTTTTAATCAAGTGTAGTCTTTTGTAATTGTTATTTACTCAAATTTCTTACCTGTCTTTACATAAGTGAAGGGTTGCTTTTTTTACATATTCAGATGGGCTGGTCTGAAGCGTTTCTCTATGTCAAAAAAAGCGTTTTCCCCCAATTAATCATTGATCCATTAGAACCAGTTTTCTTCGACCGCTGGAGCAAAACTATACAAAATTTGAAGGGTCCAGCTTGGTTCTATGGTAAAAATAACAAGATAGTTTTTTGTTAACCAAATTGACGTCATGTAAGTTTTACATTGGAATCTTTATTTTTCGATTTTTTTTCTATCCACGGACACTTACATGCATTCAATTTCTATTTCTGGCTAAACAAACACACAGATTAAAACCCAAAATATTTCAAAACTAAAAGGAAAATAAGCAACTCTAAGTCTCTAAGAACAAAAAATCCAAAAATATCTTTCATTTTCACAGCCCAAGAACTCCTACATGTATAGAAGCACCGGTTGTTATAAACTATATTTCCGTTTTTTACTAAACAAACATATAGATTAAAACCAAAAATGTTTTTAAACCAAAAAGAAAAATTAAAAAAACAAAAAGTTAGGAAAAAATCCCAAAAATCTCTTTCATTTTAATAGCCCAAAAACTCCTACCTATATAAAATGACCAGTTGAGAAAGAAAGATAAGTGGTGATAAAGTTGAAGAGGAGTGGGGAATGAAGGAAGTAAAGGTGTGGAGTTGGGAGAAAAAAGGGTAGTGGTGACTGGGTGTTCAGTAAAACATTGATTGAGGGCTGAAAATGTAGGTCCATTAAGACCTCTTAGAATTAGGACTGAATTGAGATCAACTCAGTTGATTCTAATTTTAAGCTGAGATTAACATCAGAACACTCAACGCTGAAATCATTAAACTAATCTCAACTCAAAATCTCTTTATACGTGGGACATACAATCTTTTTTAACTCAACACTTCTTTACCTGCAGATCTCACAACATTTTTCAACTTTTTATAAATACATCTAAACTTATTTTAACATTAAAACATATCTAAACTAAGGGTGGACAACGTGCCCCACATAGGCAAACTGACTACCTTGCTCTGCCCCCGCCCCACCCCCCGCTCTACTCCACTATATATAAAATAAATAAATTTTAAATATTTATATAAATAAATATGTTTTAGATAGATATATATAATTTGTGAATACTTGAAATTGTATTTAAGTTATTAGATTGCAGATAGCCTTGGCCTCCTAAGCCAACTTTTATATAGTAGGCCAAGGCAATACAATTCAATAGTCATACTTAAGAAATGTAGGACTTAATAGTAAGTTCCACATTACTTAAGTATGATTATTGTATTATCTTGGCCTTCTATATAAAAGTTGGCCTAAGAGGTCAAGAAATTCAAAATATAAATCGTTTAAATTTTTTTTGTATTTTTAAATTTTAATTTATAATTTAAATTATATTATAATTTTGATCCAAAAATATATATTTTTGGACCTAAAAATAGTTTTTAGACCCATTGGATTATGTGTAAGTTTTGGCCTAGGTGAGAGGCAGGTAGATGAAGTTTTCAACCCTGCCCTAGCCACCCGAGGGTAAGGTTGAAAACCCTTCCCCTACATGGTGCAAGGAAGGGTTCACATTATAATATTTTAATATAGTTTTTATTTAAAATTTTGAAAAATTCAATTATTTCACATTCTTTGTTTAAAAGTTTGAGAAAGTTATAATAATTAATTTTAAAAAAATTTAATGATTATTTTGTAAGTATTTGTGTTTGAGTAAAATTAGAAAAAATAATGAAATGAGATGAGATAAAAAATTTAGGTTGAAAACCTTTTCCGAATAAGTCTTTAGTGGTATTGAGAGATCAACCATTAACCTTTCATCTAAGTGCCTATCTAATTAAAGAATAATAAGTCTTTAGTGGTATTGAGAGATCAACCGTTAACCTTTCATCTAAGTGCCTATCTAATTAAAGAATTTAACTTAAGTTGCATTTAGGTAATGAGATGATCTCAAATATTATGTAAAAAATAGTAAAAAAATAATGATAAAATATTAAAAAAATTATAAAAGTAATGATAAAATAATAATTAATAGTGAATTATTTTCAGAATACTCTAGTACCCAAACTAACCCTTAATTGCAGATTTGCACCCAAGAAATTCCGACCATAAACCTAGAGGGAACGTAACACCAAAACTATACCACCAAGATTAAAGTCTTGGCCAGTTCATCCAACACCTACAAGTTGATGACCACAAACTGATTAGTTCTTCCTTTAGCAGTAATAAGAGATTTGCAGTTAACCATTCATCTAAGTGGCTATCTAATCAAAGACTTTGGTTTGCACTTAAAAAAGAATCGAACCTTAGAGCATTAACATTAATTTAACCAAATGTCTACTCAAATTTTGACTAACCTTTGAACTACAATAAAGTCATTCCATTTTTTAAATTTGATCAGCTACTATATTCATCTCCAAAACAATATTTTATACTAAATATTCCTCACAATATTTTATTTTCTCTCCCATTTCCCTCGTAAAATGTGCTTCTACAATAATTTTAAATTAAATTAAATTATTAATTAATATACAATGTTAAAAAATTAAAACAATTAAAAAAATTATTATTAAAATATTTAATATTATGTTTTTATTTTGACATTCAGATGAATAGTCCAATTAATATCTCCAATGGTTTTGACTTAAGAGCATTAGCAATCATCTAACCATTGTCAAGTTTAAAATTTAATTAAAAGTTAAGATTTTGGCACCATTAGAAATATGTATTATCCATCACAAAATCAAAATAATAAAATAATATTATAAATTTTAATAACAATTTTTTTGATCTTTTAACATTTTATTAATACAATCTATATATTAATTAATAATTTAATTTTTGCCTAAAAATATTATTTTCCATCTATTATTTTTAAACTAATTATCCAATATATACATAAGCACATAAGCCAAACATCACACACCACACTTTTTTATTTTTTAAAGTTTTCTTTAAAATCATTCTTTTTCAACTAATTAAATTATTCTATTCATTACCCATATACCAAATATTTGATAAAAGAAAAATAAATAAATAAATAAAAATATGATATGTAATGTATGAATTTATGTTTAGAATTTTTCTATTATTTTAGAGATGAATACTAACTGAGCATGTGTATTTTAAAAGTGAAGTCATAGAATTTTGACAACTCTAATTCAGACCACTTTTATTCAAATTAGCCAAAATTTAAATAGACGCCTAGGTCAATGCCAGTGCTCTTTAGGCAGAACATGCCATCAAATTATATATAAACCTTTACCACCTAAGCCATCCCTAGAGCTCAATGACCAAAATCAAATTAGTACTTCCTTTACAATAACGGTCAGCGACAGTGCTAAAACAAGCACCTGTTTTATTTATGGTGCCTTATTATTTATGGTCCCTCATTATTTGGACACTAAGCAACAGATACATCAGAAGTACAATGGTTATGAAAAGTTCCAGACGAGGCCAATATTAACATATTCGACAAGCATAACAATCAATGCATTCGGTTTTGCAAGTGCATTAACAACACGGATCCTCTTAATTAAACTAAAAAACATTGGTAAAAAAATTAACTTTAGCCGGTAAAATAAGTTCAATATTTGACAACGGGCAAGTCCTAGAATGGCATACAAAGACCAACATGAAAGAATTGGAACTTATGGCTGAGGGTAAAAATACTATAGATGTTAAGATTTGTTGAGATTTGATTAATGTTATTTTTGGAGATAATTCTTACTACACATATTTAGGAATTTGTAATCCCTTCATTCAAGGGAATTAGTTGAGATTTTATTTTTTTTCCTTGCTGTTCAAATCATGATTTGATCTTGTATGTGTGTATATATTGTAGCCTTTTGACACGGAAACGTAATATAACAAAAGCACAACTTTCTCAATTCTTATTTTAGCATGTTATCAGAGAAATGATCCTATTGCTTCTGTAAATTTCTGCATACTCTGACTAAACATGTCTACACCTGCATTTGATCCAACAGATCCTTTGTTTCTTCATCCTTCTGATCATCCCGACATGATCCTTGTTCCAAAAGTCTTAGATGGAACAAATTATGTCATGTGGAAACGATCGATGCTGATCAACCTTAGTGCCAAAAACATATTGGGATTTATCAAAGGAATCGTTACCACTCCAAATGAAAAGGATTCCAGATACTCCTTATGGTAGCGTTGCAATGATATGGTACTCTCTTGGATCTTCAATTCTCTAAGTCAGGACCTTATAAACAATGTTCTCTATGCTGAAACTCCCTTAAAGATTTGGACAGATCTTCAAGGACAATTCTTTCAAGGTGATTTTTCTCATCATTATCAAACTCAACGATCTATTGTTGAATTGAAACAAAATCAAGACTCCATTTTTTCTTACTATACAAAGATGAAAATGTTGTGGGATGAGCTAACCACTTGCAGCCCCTCAATCACATGCACCTGTGGAGGACAAAAAGATATAAAAGAAAGGGAAGAAAGCATTCGACTTGGTCAATTTCATATGGGACTCAATGAGACATACTCTGCTATACGAGGACAAATTATGCTCATGCATCCTTTATCAATTGTCAAAAATATTCAATTTTGTGTGAAGAAGAAAAGCAACAAGGACTCACTGAAACAAAGAACAGTGATCTTATTCATGCCATGAGTATCAATACTTATGACAACTCCAAAGAGTCACAACCTGTGGCTTCAAGACAACAAAACAATTGTCATCCTCTCATTCCAAGCCTCAAGGAAACTGAAAACCTCTTCATTGCTCTTATTGTAAAGGCACTACTCACATTGTGGATCGATGTTACTTTCTCAATGGGTTCCCCGTTGGCCACAAACTTCATGGCAAAGATGTTTAGCCAACCAATCGAAGTAGAAAAACTGCTGCTCACCAAGCCAGTGCAGAAATCAGTTCAAACTCACACAAGCCCTCCATCAAACCTACTACTCAATTCACCTATGAGGAACTTGCTCAAATCAAAGCCTTTTTTAATGGTAAACAATCTGCTCGAGCAAACTGTACAGTTATTTTTGTCCCTTTCTGTTCTTCCTTTACTGCAAAAAGGACAACCTTGAGACTGGATCATTGACAGTGGCACCACTAATCACATAGCCACATCAGTTTCAATCACCTCTCCTCTCTCTTCTCAAGTAACCTTGCCCAATGGTGCTTACTCTACCATAACTGGCATAGGTTCCACCCCACTTTCAAATCACATGCATGTTAAAAACATACTCTGTGCTCCATCTTTTTATGTCAATTTATTGTCAGTTAGTCAATTCACTGCTAACTTAAATCATTCCATTCACTTCTTTCCTACTTTCTGTCTATTGCAGGACCTAACTTCGAAGAAGATGATTGGTTTGGGGAAGCAACTTAATGGCTTGTACTACTTTGCAACATCAATAAACTTTGCATCACCTACCAAACCGATCACTTATCATGTAGATTCCACTACAAAAATTCCATGGCACCAGCAGTTAGGACATCTTTCCAAGGCACCTTCATAGTTTTTGAGTCATTTTATTCATCCTTTTGTATTTAATTCTCAACATTCGTGTGAAACTTGCCATTTGGCTAAGCAAACAAGGCTACCTTTTCCTTCTAGTACTATTCAAACTTTACATTCTTTTGATCTTATTCATTGTGATATTTGGGGACCCCTTCATACTGTAACTCATATAGGGGCACATTATTTTTTAACCATTGTCGACGACTATACTAGATTCACATGGATATTTCTAATGAAATTCAGATCCAAAACGCAAGGATTACTAAAAACCTTCATCTTTTTTGTCAAAACTCAGTTTAGTTGCTAAGTTAAATGTCTTCAAAGTGATAATGGCTCAGAATTCATATCCATGAAATTATATTTTTCCAATCTTGACATATCATTTCAATGCTCCTGTTCATCTACACCTCAGCAAAACGGTATAGTTGAACGAAAGCATCAACATCTCTTAAACGTTGGCAAGGCCTTAAGAATTGATGCTAATGTTCCATTGCAATTTTGGGGGGAGAGTTTGCTTACCGCCACCGCCACCTATCTTATCAATCATCTTCTCACCCTTGTTCTGCACTACAAATCTTCTTATGAAATATTGTATAACAAGCCACCCATTTACTCTTATTTGGGAGTTTTTGGATGTCTTTGTTATGCAAAAAATATGCACCCCACTCACAAATTTGACTCTTGTTCTAGAAAATGCATTTTTGTTGGTTATCCCATTGGTCAAAAAGCTTACTGCTTATATGACCTCAAAACTCACCAATTTTTTTCAAGCTGAGACGTCATCTTTCATGAGAAAATTTTTCCTTTTCATACCAGAACCCTCACCAACTCCAAAAAATTCAACCTGAAATAATCACATGCTTCCCTGAGTCACATTCTCTTATAAATTCCCTTAATTCCCCATTACCTAGACCACTTTCACAGAAAATTCCTCCTCTCCTGTCTCATCCTCAACACCTCCTCTTCGTAGAAGTGAGCGCATTAGAAAACCATCAATTCTTCTTCAAGATTTTCGTTGTGGACAGTGAGTACAATGCCATCAAATGCAATCTTCAACCAGAAATCTTCAACCATGTCAGGTACTCGGTACCCTTTAAGTAGCTACATTTCATATGATTCTTTATCTTCTAATCATAAACACTTTGTCAATACGATTTTAAGTGTTCTCAAACCAACCTCTTATGCACAGACTGTATTAGATCCTAAATGGTAAGAGGTCATGCAACGCGAACTTGATGGACTTACTACTCAAAAGACATGGTCTTTGATTCCTTTGCCTCCTAATCATCGTCTCATTGGCAGAAAATGGGTATATCGTATTAAATACAATTCTAATGACACGATTGAACGTTACAAAGCACAGTTAGTTGCTAAATGATTTTTTCAACAAGACTTGGATTACACTGAAACATTTGCACATGTTGCCAAGTTAACAACTGTTCGATATCTTCTTGCTGTTGCTACAGCCAAACAATGGCCATTACATCAAATAGATGTGACTAATGCCTTCTTCCATTGTGATTTAGAGGAAGAAATATATGATTCCACCATCGGATCTTGGTCAGGGGAAAAGCTTGTATGTCGACTGCATAAGTCTCTTTATGGACTTAAACAAGCTCCTCGAAAGGCTGGTTTTGTTCAATCACATATTATTCGTTATTTGTGAAGACTAAAGATTCATCTACCACTATGGTGCACATCAATGTAGATAACATAGCGATAACAGGCAATGATGCAATTGCTATACAAAGTCTTAAAGATTTTTTGCATCAACAATTTCATATCAAAGATCTCGATTCTCTAAAAAATTTTCTTGACTTGAAAGTTGCAAGGTCCAAAACAGACATTGTAATCTCTCAACAAAAGTATATTTTAGACATTATAAATGATGTTGATTACTTGGGTGCTCAACCATCAAATTTTCCATACAAATGATCAAAGAGATTTGTTACATGATCCAGAGCTCTATAGGAGATTATTAGGAAAATTAATCTCTCACAATTACATGTCCAAACATCACAATTCAGTGAATATCCTAAGTCAATTTATGCATGCACCAAGAAAGTCTCATTGTGATGTAAATTGGGCCAACTGGCTTATGACTCAAAGATCAACTACAAGTTATTGTGTGTACTTGAAGAAATTCACTAATTTCATGAAAGGCCAAAAAGTAGAAAACAATCTCCAGATCATCGAAGCTGAATACAGGTCCATAGAAGCAACAACTTGTGAATTAACTTTGCTTAAATTTTTGCTTAGTTACATGCATATTTCCACTGGACCAACAAAATTATTATGTGATAATCAAGCTACACTTTACATAACAGCAAATCCAATACACCATGAGCACACCATGCACATAAAATTCATTGCTATGTTGCAGGAGAAAAAATACAAGAAGGTTGAATTGTTACAAATATTTGTTTCATCACATTTGCTGTTCACTGACATTTTTACAAAAGATTTTGGAGAAAACGTGTTTAAGGACCTAAGAAACAAGTTGAACATGCTAAATATACATGCTCCAACTTGCGAGGAGTATTAAATTTGTTGAGATTTGATTACCGTTATTTTTAGAGACAATTCTTACTGCACATATTTAGGAATTCCTTCGGTTAATTAGTTGAGATTTTATTTTATTTCCTTGCTGTTCAGATCATGATTTGATTTGTATGAGTGTATATATTGTAACCTTCTGACACAGAAACGTAAAATAACAAATGCACAGCTTTCTCAATTCTTATTTTAGCAATAGAAACTCTTGAGACAACGTAATATAACAAGTATCATAGGATGAAGTCCTCAGACATCCAAGGAAGGAATAATGCAGCACAAACTCTCAAGCCTGGCGAGGCGAAAGCTCTTAGGCGGCCACTGCGAATGTTTTGAGAAACAAGCCTTTGGATTATCATCATTGGTCAACATTTTGATAGAGTAAATACGCGAAATATCCAGAACAAAGAGACTTCATCAACTTCACATTTAAAATTCACGAAATATCAAATTTCAGTCCGAGAATCAAACGTTCAGAGGGTAAGAGGGAATGAGAACAGAAATCATCCAAGTTAAAACCAAGGAACTTGGCAATAACAGATTAAAGATTAAAAATAACAAAATAAGGAAGGATAAATGCAGCAAAAATCTCCGCTCGTGGATATGAAAAGAAGAGTTTCAGACATCCAAGGAAGGATAAATGCAGCACAAGCTCTCAAGCCTGGCGAAGGCGAAAGCTCTTAGACGGCCACTGCGAATGTTTTGAGAAACAAGCCTTTGGATTTATCATCATCAACATTGATAAGGAAGCATACACAAACAATTTGAAGAACATCGAGAACATAAAAACTCCACATCAAGAACATAAAAATCAAAATATTTTGTTGTTCGGGGCATTAAAAATCCTAAATCAGAAAGAGGCCATAAAAAATGTTCAAAGCATTATACATACATTGAAGGGTTCAGAGGACAAACCATGGGGTTCCAAAATTACAAAGATGCTAAAAAGAGAATGTAATCGGACCTGCAGAGATTTGGGATACGATTACAATCGGTAAACATACAAACCATACTTTTTAAAATTAGATCTATATAGATTTGCGTTGCAATAATAAAAATTATATTTCCAACAAAAATAAATATATTCTATAAGACGATTAGATGAAATATTTTTGAGGATGTACCATCCTAAAATGATCAGCAAGACAAAAGAAGAGACAGCTGACAAAGTGAAACGGATGGATGAATGTTCGGGACATGTTCATCCCTGAAGCACTCAGAAAACTGCTAGAGGGGCAGACGTGAAGTCCCCAAACAATACAGAAATTTCACATGCCAAAACATTCAAAAAATTATGGGCATTTCCCAAAACCGTTAAAGACCAAGGCAGGAACCTTGCAAAGCATTAAATAACTGCAAGCATCAAGAGAACAAGAATAATGAAAAATAAGTAGTTTCAAGTCTCAGACATCCAAGGAAGGATAGATGCAGCACAAGCTCTCAAGCCTGGCGAAGGCGAAAGCTCTTAGGCGGCCACTGCGAATGTTTTGAGAAACAAGCCTTTGGATCTTTCATCATCGACCACGAGCAAAAACCAAATATGAACATATGAACACATACAAGATACGTGATTATACATCAAAAAGCAATGGTAGAGAGAACATTGAGCTTCACAAACAGAACACACGGATAGAAAGACAATCGTAGACCTGTATGAGAGAATATTGGCCTGAACGACGCAACGCTAATATCAAGCACAAAAGAATTAAGCAGGGAAAGAATTCGAGAGACTCCTAAGGGAAAAGGGGAGGAGAGGGAACTTTATAGTGGGAAGGGTTTGGGATTTTAGGGTTTTTCGTGAAATGGACGGCCAAGATATGTTTGCGGTGGATCTGGCGGTGGAACATTCTAGACCGACTGTAGTGTTAGGACCAGTCTTTATTTTTCTTTGTTTTCACGTGGGCTAGTCTTCGATTAGGATACCCATTTGGGTTGGGCTTCACGCCTTATTGCGAAACTGCAACTTCAATGGCACACACGTACCGGCAGCTTACTCAATTTCAGCTCTTCAATATGCAATGGTGACGCAGCAATACAGTAAGAGTTCTGTTACATATAAATAAAATTGTGTACTAATTTATATATTAATACTAATTTCTTTATATTCAAAATTTAAATTTGTATTGTTTTCAATAAAATCTACTTTTTGACCAATCACATTAGATTGGTGCACATATTAGTGCACACTTGTGCTTGCAACTAGATTTTTTCATATGGTAATACCCCGCTTTTCTTATGGGCACCTAGGGATGATATCTGCACCCGGACGGGGGTGCCCCTATCCCGCCCTTGCTTCTGTATAGCAGGGATAAATTTGGACCCAAGCTCCGGCCCTGCCTTTAGTGGATGGGCCTCCTGTCTGGTTGTCGGGTGGCAGATTAGCCCCTTGGTCTGTTAGCCCACCCTCTATCCATGTATTAGAATGGACCTTGTAGTCAAAAAGTTCTTATTTTTGAATATGTAAGAGCTGAAACGAAATGAAAGGTTTTGAAACAGAGTGCCACCACTTACCCACGGCTGCCAAAAAATTAAAAACCCACCCAAACAAAAATAAGTGAACCACCAACCATTGGTTTCTGCAGCTACTTAGACCCCAATGAACCATCAACTAACTAGTGAAGCATTATCCAAAGAGATACTGGTTGGGAGCGACGGCAAGAGGGAGAGAGACCATGATAGTGATCAAATTATGCAAATGAACGGAGCATTTCCTAAGCCCCTGCCTCGTCCCTTCATGGGATCTCAAGTGCTAGCAGAAGCCTGCACCTCGGCATTTGATGGCCAAGGGTGCTCGGCCGCCCAAGTGGTGCAGGTGGACCGGTTGTAGGGCCTATCGCCCACCTCTATGGGCACCCCACACCATGTGCAAGTACAAACAAAGTTATAAATTGTCATATTCTAACGAGATAAGTGTTCTAATTATAAAAAAATCTTACAATAATAAATATACAAATTAATATGGATTCATATAATAGGTTAAATCTATTTTATAATAAAAATAGCTTTACAGTCTATCATATCAAATCGCATTATTTTATAAATTTACTTTTATGATATCTCTTTGTGGCTAAAGCATTTTTCTTCTAATTATTCAGCTATTTTACTACTTTTTCTAAATGAGAAACCAACTATAATGGAAAATGCTCCAAAATAATATGATGTAGCACTATTTTATCAATTATAGGCATGTTTGGGGTTACAGTAAAAGTATTAAAAAGTGTTTAAATAGTCTTAAAAATACTTTAATGGTAAAATTGTGTTGTTTGGGTAATATATATTAAATTACTTTTTAACATTGAATAAGTTAGAAAGTATGTTTTAGGATAAGTATCATTTTGATATTTTTCCTAAACGTGCCTATTCTCCAATCCCAGAACATGGTGACACTTTAAAAAATATTGTTAACGGACGAAAATACCTATATTAATTTATAATAATTACATATTTTGCCATTCTTTATTCGTAAAACACGACACGTTTCTCTCTGGCTCTCTCTCCCCTCTTTTCCCTTTGCGGATTAAAGAGCTGCTCCTCCATGTTGTAACTATGGAGATTCGTCAACGGCACACACCCAAAAATAGTAGGGTATATTCTTCACAGCCATACCCAAATCATCTTTTCTATCCTTGCAAGTATTGCAATGGGCTTTAAATCACCAGGCAAGGTACTAATGATTTCCTGTTTATGGAGATTTTAAATGGTCATCAAGATAGATTTCATCATCCTTTTAGAATTGAAAAATATGTATTTTATACTTTATGCAAAGAGTTGAATGAAAGATATAACTTAACTGGTACTATAAACATAACTATTGAAGAAACTGAAAGAATTCTCTTGATTACATTAGGTCATGGATTTGGGAATAAAATAGCGCAAGAAATATTTCAACATTCGGGAGAGACTATTAGTAGGCATTTTAATAATGTATTAATGATTGTTTCACGAATTGTGGTCGACATTGTCAATTCTACTAATAGAAAATTTAAGAATGTTCCAAAAAAGATCCATTAATGTAAGTGATATTGACCATGCTTCAAAGATTGTATCGGAACTATTGATGGAACCCATGTGCCAATTTCTATTTCTTTGGTGAACCTAAGGTTTCAAGTTTTGTGTAATTATATATTTACACATGGATTTTGATGATAACAAATGAATTCAAAGAATAAAGGAGTCTCAAGCTCAAGTTATCTACACAATGGAGTCAAGCACATCAAGAAACCAAGCATGAGCAAGAAGGGAACAAGCTCACATTAAAGTCATAGAGTAATGTTGTAAATCTCTTAAAATTCGAAATTAGGATTAAGGCTCAAAATTAATATTTTATCATAAAGCATTAAAATACATTTTCCACATGTGCATGAATATTTTTGAAAATTAAATTTGAATATTTTGAAAGATAATTGATTGTCATCTTTCACATGTGCATGCCATGATTAAAGGTTTGAACTTTGAAAATATTAAAGATGATTGATTGTCATCTTTCACATGTGCATGTTTTATTTGAATAATTTCAAAAGTGATTGATGTTTTTCTTGACTTATGCAAAAGGAAGATGTCTTTGTTTGAAAAATTTGAAAAGTAAAGTGTGCTCCTTTTGTCATATGCAAAAAGTAAAAGATTAGGTTTGAAATTTTTGAAAAGCAAAGTGTGCTCCTTTTGTCATATGCAAAAAGTAAAAGATTAGGTTTGATTTTTTTGAAAAGCAAAGTGTGCTCCTTTTGTCATATGCAAAAAGTAAAAAGATTAGGTTTGAATTTTTGAAAAGTGAATGATGATGTCTTTGACATGTGAATCTTTTTAAATTTGAATATGAAGTCTCATATGCCTATAAATAGATCATTTGAGAGCTTCACATTCACAACACCAAGAGCATACAATATTCATTCAAAACTTGTATTCTCTCTTCTCTAAACATTGAGCATTAACCCTTGTTCATTTTGAGAGATATAGTTTGTGCTGTATTGTTCTTATTTCACTCATTGATGAGTGTTTTCTGATATTCTACCCACTATCAATTCTTGTATCAGTAAAAGGGTGTGTATAACCCTTGTGCGTGTAGAAAGTGTTTTACACAGGGAATAGTTGAATCACTACGTGTGAGGTGATTGCAAGTGTATAGGATGTTCTACACGGATCCTTTGTAACGGTGTTGTTCAAAGGTGTAATAGGTTTCTATCTCCACATGAAGGAGGTTGAATAGTAAATTCGGGGATCCTCAAGGGGTAGCTTGAGGTGAGGACGTAGGCAGTGGGGCCGAACCTCGTTAACATACTGAGTTTGCTTCTCTTACTCTTACTCTTTATATTTATTGCTATTTTATATTTTATTTATATTTTATATTATATATTTGATTTATAATTGTTATTTTCTTAAATACAACTCAATTCACCCCCCCTCTTGTATTAGTCATCTGGGCAACATTCTCCAACAAAACAAATTCCATTTATTGGTAGAAAATGGATATCTACTCAAAATAACATAGCAGTTTATGATTTTCATATGCGCTTTACCTTCGTTTGGGCTGGATGGGAAGGTACAACACATAATATACTTATTTTTATAGAAGCTATTTGAAACGAGGAACTGCGCTTTCCACATCTACCTAGAATTTTGAATTTAATAAGAATGACATTAACAAACTAAATAAGATTATTAATTATTTTTTCATTACATATGATTTATTATAATAAATTTTATGTTGGTAAATATTAATTGATAAATGTTAGATATCCTCGTATGAATGAATACATGGGGCCATATAGAAGGAACGATACCATTTACTTGAATTTCATCGTGGTCCTTGCCTAATGGTTATGCGTGAAAAATATAATCATACACATTCTTCACTCAAATACACTATTGAGAAAACATTTAGAGTTTGAAAAAATAGATATAAGATATTGGACCACATGCCACAATTTTCTTATGATAAACAAGTTAAAATTGTCATGACGACTATGCATATTCATAATTTTATTAGAAATCATTCATGGAGTGATCTTCAGTTCAACTCATACAATGATGACGTGGATTATCTACCTCCTGAAAGTATAGAAGATGAAAAAGTATAAGAATATTCAAGTATGCAACAATTAGAGATATCTAGTGAAAATGCTATGACTATTGAGTGTATTTGTTTTGCACTTTCACTTTTGTTATTATACTTATTAAAATCTTATTAGACTATTTTCATTGTTATTTGATTATAATATTTGATTTCTATTAAGGATATTGTCATAATTTGTGAAAAATCAAATTCCCTTTTGTGTTATTTCTACCTCAAAAATTGATTTTTTAATTGATTTTTTAAAAATGTAATATATATTAAAGTGTTTTAGACACGGTTACTAAATAGTAAAAAAAAATTTAAGAGTAGAACTTATTATGTTAGACTCTAAGTTCTGAGTGCATGTTTGTGACTGTAGTGATAAATATAGTTTATAATTTTAGAAAAATGCTACTGTCACCAATAATTGGGTTTCGACAATTTTTTTTTTTGTTTTTTACTTAGTGATTAAAGAAATATTTTTTAATAATGTTGCTATTTTTTTTTTTAATTTTAAGGGTATACAAAATTAAAGGAAAAAGAAATTGCCCAGTGGGTGTAGCACTGTTCATAGTTTTAGAGTTTATAGCCTATAGTTTAAGTAATAAGTTCTGTTATTAAAAAGTTATTTACTGTTTGATAACCATATATTTAAAGTACTTTCAACCACTTTACATTTATTTGAAAAAAAATTAAAAAAATAATTTCCGAGGTAGAAATTACAATTATTTGATTTTTTACGATTATGACTATATCCTTAAAAGTTTGAAAGTTGTGATTATCTGAAAGTTGCATGAGTATTTTTGCCCATTGATAGTATTTTTAAAATTTGAATTACGTTCCACATTATTTATAAAAGTATGTTTGAGGAAAAAACATTTCAAATGTACTTTTTAACTTATTTGAAATTAAAAGTATTTTAATATGTAACACCAAAACAACATAATTTTTCTATTAAATAGCTTTTAAGGTTATTTAATCACTTTTTAAGACTTCTACTACAGTCCCAAACAGGCCCAAGCCTTAAACTAAAAATTATATTTTTCACTGCAATCCTAAACATACACCATAACCTGCGCTTGCAACAGTTCAATTCACCAGGACCGCAACAAAATGCTTCCTTTGGTTATCTCTTTTAGTATCTGGCTCTCTTTTTCTTAAGTTTTTCAACAATTATGGGCTCTAACGTTTGATCAATTGCCTCGTTTTTCTCTTATTTTCTAGCATTGCTTCTATCCAAACATGACTACACTTTTTAAAATTTTTAAAAGCCTTTTTCTTTTACTGGAAATTTTTCAAGAAATAAAATAATGTTGAAAAAAATAATAAAGGCAATGAATAAAATCTCAAAAAATCAAAATAAATCTTAAAACATTGAACATTGTCCAAAATAATAAAATCATATTAAAATAGAAAACTAAAACTACAAACAACTAATTACATTTTTAATTAAATGCATGTAAAAGAAAAAAAATATCCAATATTCATATGTAGAATGCATGCAACACACACAATGCATACATAAAATAATGCTAGAGATCAAAACTATGTAGTTTTGTAAAAAAGTTAATTTTTTAAATAATAAGACTCGAGTATTAGTTTATACCCGATATCCGTATTCTATATCCGTATATGCCTCCATATATGGAGAGGTAGAGAACCCAATTATCCGCTTAGATTTTACCCAGACTGATAACCACACATATGAACCCATATTTTTTATTCTGAATTGGACAACAAAAAATGGGACCTAGATAAATAGTCTTAATTGGCAATACTTGATATTGTATATCAGATGTATTTTATTAATAGGTGTTTACAAGTAAAACGACATGATCGCAAGTTGAACTAGGTTGGAAAATGTTGTGACCAAAATGTTTTTTTGTTGTTGTTGTTATTATTAATTAAATGTGTGTTTGATCTGTATATTGTGTACCGTGCACTAACGACTAAACATTTTGGGTTAGATTAACTAGTTTATATGAAACAGGTTCAACGAGTTAAAATGAGTTAAACAGATTGAAACATATTAAATAGGTCGTACTCAGGTAAACACAACAAAAACAAATTACTAAACAGATTAAATGAGTTATGTCATATTATTCGTTAATTACTTAGTTGAATTTAAGTTAACTCATATAATTTAATTCTCATAATTTCACATGAGATAATAGGATCCGCATGAATTGTTACTCTAGTTATAAACTTGACATGTAAGTTTGTAACTTTTATCTTTTTAGAAAACAAAACATATAATTTTTTTTAAAAATTTATTCATCATCTTATAATAATGTTGTATTAGATAATAAATTTATAAGTAAAATATAATAAATAATTTTTAATTATTTAATATTATATTTTAAAATAATAATAAAATGATAGAAATTAAAATAATAAGTAGGATTACTTCAACTTTTATCGCTCTTTATGATTTCTGTTTGGTCAAAATTTTCCGTAAATGCAATCACTAAAAATGGAATATAAAGTATAAACAAAGGTTTGGGATTCCGGTAAAAAACACAAATATAACGAATCTCAAGGACATTATTGCAATTTTAAGTTTTAATCAAAGTGCCTTCCGTGTTCTTCAAACAATTACAATCGCTTTTATGCACTCGCCCTCTCTCGTCTGTAGTCGCTTCTTTTTCTCTCTGCTAGGGTTTTGATCGAATTTCAGAACGATTTCAATGGTAATCTCCTTTTTCCTAGATATGAAGTTCAATCTAATTCATAATCTCTCAGATTATTATGAAGCTTTTATTTTTTCTACAATTCTTCAAAAATTCTCAGGAAGGCGGTGGCAATCTAGAGGCTGCGATAGAGCAATTGCTGAATGTGGAGAAGCAGATGAGGCTTGCCGGTGATGTGGCCGGCACCAAAAAGGCTGTCACTGACATTCTTCTGCTCTGCTTCGAAGCGCGAGCCTGGACGACCCTCAACGATCAGATTGTTCTCTTGTCGAAGCGCCGGGGTCAGCTTAAGCAGGTATCTCAGGGTTCTGGAGGAATTGTATCTGTGGTTGATTTGTTGGTTCGGTTTAAGTTTGTGTTCATTTCGGTTGCTGCTGTGGTGGGTATATAGTGATTTAGGAACAGTAGCCTGTTGAATCTTTAATGTTTGATTCAGGGTTTTGGGTGCTTTTTCTCTCTGGGTAGGGTTCTGGTTGTTTTAGCAGTGTATTAGTTTCCCTTTAACGACGATTTGACAAGAAAAACTGGGAAGAGGGGGGGTCGAGGTACACATGAGTATGAGACTTGATTTTATGGTGCTTGAGTTTTGTATACTTAGGTAAGGATTCTTTTTGTTCCAATTCTCTTCTTAGGCGCCGTTTTTTTCAAAATTTATTCGAGTTGTCAGTATAATTGGGACTCTATGTACGGGAAAAGAGAATTCCTCTTTTTAAACATGAGTTCTACAAAAGTGATTTTACATGCCGAAGTATTAATCAGTTTTCCCATGAGTTCAATTCTTTAGTTAACTTTTTGCTGAGTCATGACTTTGCCAGCTGAGCATGTAACTTAATTTTTGTAAAAAACTTGTGTAGATGTAGTAGTTCTCATAATATTTGGTCGGTAGGCTTTCAAGTTATGTGCTTAGCTTGATTATGCTTACCGTTTCATGAATCTTTTTAATCTCATTTATCTTAAATTGTGGCATTAAAACATTAATTGAAATGTTTTGGGGCTCTGGATAATTAGGTAGGATAAAACATATCCATTTTTGAGACGCATTAGTTGGAATGTACGTACTTGTTTGTCTATGTTTGTAATTATATGTTGGCATTGTTACTTATAAAAAAAAAAAGTATATGTTGGCATTGTTTGTTTTAGCTTTAGTCATCTTGAGCAAATAATAACACATCAACAAATTGACCAGTAATATCTTATTTGGAAGTTTTATACACCGTGTGCTGCAATGGATCATAAAATGATATGGACTACAGACTGCAATATTATTTAGAAGGGAATGTGCAAATTAACAGACAGGTTATTGAGGCTATTGACTGTATGAAGGATTTTTTTAAAGTACTATATGAAGAAATTAGGATGGTATCTCTATGCATATTCTTGCATGCAATCATATGATCTCATATGGATTTGAGTGGATCTGTATTTATGTATGGTGTGCCAAGTGAATTTGCCTGCCCTAGGCATGGACTGCTTTGAACTGCATTTAATTTATTGTGGTATGTTTCAAGAGTTTCAATCATCTATGCATCAGTATTTTTATAAGTAGATACAAGACTGGGGTTACAGAGTCCTGAAATAATCTACTCTTCACTTGAGATGCTGAAAACAATGATAATTTTAGTGGTAAATTTTGATTTCACAAACCAACTCAACTCATCTCATCTCATCTAATTTAATCATTACAACTTTCTCAAGTCCCCACACAAAATAAAATAAACAATTCAAAAATTTCAAATCCCAAAATAAAAATAATATTAAAAAAATATATTCTAACAATATTTTATTCAACTTTAATTTCAACTCATCTCAACTCATCTATGAAAACAAACGAGTTAAATTGCAGCTAACAGTTATTTGGTTCTTTCCTCCCTCCCTCTCTCTCTCTGTCTCTCCCATGTGGGTGTCTTGTTTTTCAATGCAAAAGATGCTTTGGTTGATACATTTTTCATGGAGCTTTCTGTTTTTACACAGGCTGTAACTG
Source organism: Carya cathayensis (assembly GCA_011037825.1). NCBI lineage: Eukaryota > Viridiplantae > Streptophyta > Magnoliopsida > Fagales > Juglandaceae > Carya > Carya cathayensis. The sequence continues at coordinate 1,666,575 of QGSO01000247.1, read as the reverse complement.
CCATGGTCCAGCAAGCAATGCAGTATATAGATGAGACACCAGACCTTGAAACTCGTATAGAGCTCATTAAAACACTAAACAATGTATCTGCGGGGAAGGTAAGCATATTTTGATAAGTTTCATGCCTGTAATCAGGTAGCTAGTTTACCACCATATGTCTTATTGTGCTTTATTTAAATAAAGTCCATTGCCCTTTAGATATATGTTGAGATTGAAAGAGCGAGGTTGATCAAGAAACTTGCAAAGATCAAGGAAGAACAGGGGCTTATAGCTGAAGCTGCAGACTTGATGCAAGAAATTGCTGTAAGTTTAGGTTGTCTCATTTCCTGATAGCATTCTTATATATTTTATTCTGATCTAAGAACTCAATCAATAGTTGGAGTTATGAGACATGCATTGTTTTTCCTTGTACATCTTTTTGATTACCAAGCTTTGCAGGTGGAAACTTTTGGTGCCATGGCAAAAACCGAGAAAATTGCATTCATTCTTGAACAAGTATGTGCCTGCCTTTTCTGTTCTCAGGACCTGTGGTCGATAGAAGGAGACTTCTCTTTTTTGATTTGTTTTTCTCATGGAGCCCCGAGTGGAGGGGGGAGTTGTTTTGAAACTGATGGTAGTAACATTGCTTGGTTGATAAATTCCCAGGTACGTTTGTGCCTAGACCGCCAGGATTATGTTCGTGCTCAGATATTGTCAAGGAAGATCAGTCCAAGAGTTTTTGATGCTGATACTTCAAAAGAAAAGAAAAAGCCTAAAGAAGGTGACAACATGGTTGAAGAGCCTCCTGCTGACATACCATCTTTGTTGGAGTTGAAGCGAATCTATTATGAATTAATGATAAGGTACATTGGTCCTACCTTTTTTTTTCTTCACTGGAATTTATTTTTTATCTTTTTGTTATGATCTTCTTGTTTATGATTGATTTTTGATTCTCTTTGCGAAGTTTTAATGAAGTCACATTCTTAGTTCTTCATGTATGATTGCCCTGGTTCTCTGTTTAGTGTGCTTTGTGTTGGTGAAAGTATTTTGCACTGTAAAAGTTTTTACATATAAAAACACCTTCAGAAAGTGAAATTGATACACAAGTACCCAGTGATATCTTCCTAGAAAAAATGTCTTGTGAGAAGTTGAGTTGTTTCTAATTCCAGGGGCATGGGTTAATGGCATATATTATTCTGGTACTAATTGTACTCCACATGCTTATTTATCAAAAATAAAAAGTTGTACTCCACATGCTTTCTTACTGGATTTGAGTTTTTTTTTAATCAGTAAAGAAGAATTTTATTTATGAGAAAAGTAGGCATAGCCCAAATACATGGACATAAACAAGAGCAACACCTATGCATGATTGTCTAAAGATACAAGTCAGTCATGAATGTTCATGCTATTAAAATCTATTACAAACGACCAATGGAATAAAGATACTGGATTTGAGTTATTAATGACTTGATTGTTTCCACATTTGTTTTCCTTAGTTCACATTCTGTACTGTTTACTTGTCTCTACAACAATATCAGACTTTATTAGTTGGCCATATCTGTCTTAGCTGCTCCTGTGTACTTGGGCTTGGCCTTCTTTTATGAATAAAACTTCTTGATTACCTATCCAAAAACGAAAAAAAAAAATGTCTTGGCTCCTAGTCAAGTTGGTTTTAGCTATACTATGTAACTATGTCAGTTTTATTCTATGAACCAGTAATTTGTAAACCATGCCAAACCAAGACCGATCAATATCTGAACAAATGAAACCAATTTGAACTTCTATAATAGTTTCCATTGCAAAATCAATTCATAGGATACATATATATATATGTATATATACGTGTGTGTGTGTGAGTAATTCAAGAAACATGAATGTTGGATAGTATTTGATTTATTCCAGGAATAACAATAATAAATAGGATTGATTATGTATCAAAATATCCAAATAATAGTTTCCTATTAAAAAAATGTATCAAAGGCTTTTCTGTAAATATATTGATAAGGTAGTTTGGTACCCAAACTGTATCAGTGATTGTGATCCTCATTATACAAATGATCAAGATCCATGTGTACATAATTCATGTTAGGATCTACCTAAGATTTGTTTTTGGGTACAGGGCATACAACAAAAGAGTTTTCCATTTGTATCAGTCATAAATCAAAAAAAGAAAAAGCAGACAAGAACAGTTTGATCCTCCCTGTAAAAAAAATAAAAATAAAATAGACCTATCAAAAGTTTAATCCTCTAAGCAAGCAGGTTTTGGGCTGTTGTTCACTGTTTCATGTCTTGAGCGTTGTGATAATGATGATTTACTGTTACTTTAAGAAGCAATAAATTTTTCTTTATTATACACAAGTGCTAGTTGTACTAAGGCTGTGAACCACAATTGAATTCGGTTTTGAGCTCTGAATTTCATCTGTTGCTTGGTGCTGCTAGAGGTAGAAAATGGATTAAACAGTCCTGTGATTTGGTAGGAAAGAATAATACACATGAATTCTTGTGGTTACAATGTTTTTGGTGGGCATGGGCTTACAAAAAAAAAATTGTCTTTCTTATAGAATGTATTTAGGTGTTTTCTTTTGTATACGTCCTGTGTACATGGGCTTCACCTATTTCATTCGATGAATAAAATTGTCTTTCTTATAAATAAAAAAATGTTTTTGGTGGGCAGTTCTATCTTCTGTAAAGATAGCCTAGTGCATGCACATTAGAACGCCCACAACCACCATCTCGGAACTTCCACTATCACTAATTTCCTTGGATTTGTAGGACTAATTATTAAGTGAATGTGTCGGTGTCTTCTAAATGGCCTGCTGGATCAGAGAAGTAACTCTCTAACCATATATCTGCTCAAACCATGTCAATCCTGATATCTGGAAAGACGTCCAAAACACAACATATTATTTTTTTGATCGGTAATCAAGGTATTTTATTCATAAAAGTAGGCAAAGCCCAAGTACAGAGGGAGTATACATGAAAAATACCTAACTAGAGTTCACAACTGATGGTAAAAAGTCAAGGACATTTAGTCCGTTACAAACAATGGGCCCCACCCATGAGAACAATGTTTTAAAGAAAAAGACTTTCAGCTCCTCCATTGTCTTTTTGCGGTTTTCGAAGCTTCTGTCATTTCATTCCTGCCATATACACCAACACATGCAAATAAGGACCATTTTCCAGATTACTGGGACTTGTGAATTTCCTCGGAGACCTCTCCAGCTAGCTAGAAAATCCACAAATCTAAAAGGCATGACCCACGATACGCCAAGTCCTGTAAAAAAATAATCCCACAAAGTCCTCGCCACCTCACAGAAACACAACATTATACCATCCACATAATTGATTCTGGAGAACTGTCTTTATTGATGATGCTCGATGTGAGGATTATATTTTTGCTTTTATCATATGCTTGATCTTTCATTATCTCTGTAGGTATTACACCCATAACAATGACTACCTTGAAATCTGTCGTTGCTACAAGGCAATTTATGACATTCCCTCTGTCAAAGAAAACCCAGAGCAGTGGATTCCGGTAAAGCTCTTTTACATTCCATCTCTTTACTAATACTGTTGGAACTTCCTCTGACATTGCCCTTCTTGAAGATTCTGAGGAAAATCTGTTGGTACTTAGTGCTGTCACCACACGATCCGATGCAGTCAAGCCTTCTTAATTCCACCTTGGAGGACAAGAATCTCTCCGAAATTCAAAATTTCAGGCATGTCCTTTCACTTGTGTTATTCTTGTTTTCATGTCTTCCTCTGGTTTACTTGTTCAATATCTGCTGTTATTATTGGTTGATGCTGGAGGCTGTGTTTGATGTTGTGCTATAGGTCACTATTAAAACAGCTGGTGACAATGGAAGTCATCCAATGGACGTCACTTTGGGATACATACAAGAATGACTTTGAGAATGAAAAGAGCATGCTTGGAGGTGATCTAGGTGACAAAGCAGCAGAAGACCTTAGACAGAGGATAATTGAACATGTAATTTTCTGTAGTTTCAAAGACAGTTAGATGCCTTCCTTTTCACCTAATATTGTTGGCAATCACTCTATTCATTAACAATTCATTTGACGATTTTTCAGAATATTCTCGTCGTTTCAAAGTATTACTCGAGGATTACCTTGAAGAGACTTGCAGAACTGTTGTGCCTTAGTATCCAGGTTTGTTATTATTGCAACTTTCCTAAAACGCACATGAATATTTTATGACATCCAGTCCTGATGATTACATGATCTGCCTGACAACTGAAGATGAATATTTTAATTCATTAGGGTCTGGAAAATTGCACATGAATATTTTAATTTGCTTGGTTTCTATAAATTCAATTTATCTTCCAGTATGAAGCATTGTAATTTTCTTGTCCTCAATTTAGGAAGCTGAGAAGCATCTCTCAGAGATGGTTGTGTCAAAGGCACTTGTGGCAAAGATAGACAGGCCAATGGGAATAGTCTGTTTCCAAACAGCGAAGGATAGCAATGCCATCCTTAATTCGTGGTCAATGAACTTGGAAAAGCTGCTTGATCTTGTCGAGAAGAGTTGCCACCAAATACACAAAGAAACAATGGTTCACAAAGCTGCTCTAAAAATTTGAAAAAGACACTCCCCGATTGCTGGTAGAACTCTCTCTATCTCATCTTTATCCTGCATTAGAAATACAAGAAAATGAATTGAACACTTCTTTCAGGTGACACTGCTGCTTAATCCTTCTTTACAGCTTGCTATAATGTAGATGTCATTTTCAGGACTTAAGAGGTGCTTAAATCAGTATTGAATATCGATCATCGCCTTTGCAGATTGGATTAGTCAGGCATGCATTATCAGGTCTTCTCTCCGCAAGTTATTATTTTGTCTGTCGGGTCAAAAATACCAAACTTGGACATGGTTCTGTATACTAACGGCACATACCTTGCCACTGGCTAATAACAGGAACCTGAATGGGCTTGCTTTTAGCAGTGGAAAGAAATTTTAGTGCACTCTATTTTTTCTCCTTTTCTGGAGATTGGTCATCTTCCAGATGGTTTCCACCCGATTTCTTTCATCATCATCTATTTTTGTTCTTTTTTTTTTTTTAAATGTCAATTTTATTTTTACGGTGCAACATTTTGATTAATGGGTGTGATCAGAAATTATTGCTTTCCCATGTGAATCTTCGTAGTTCAGTAAATGCAGAATATCCAATTAGGAAAATACTAGAATGATACTCAAAAAATGTCCACTAAATGTGACCACTCATTTTATTTTATTATTTTATTTTATTTAATGGTTAAGGATGCTAAAAAAATGCTTAAAAGAAGAAGAAAAGAAATTATTTGCATTGGTGCACATATTTGGTATTCAATAAACTGTCATAATATAACTCAATGGAGGCGTGGGCGCTTCATTCTGTGCAACAATGCCGGTTAGGCTATGCTTGGGTAGTAGAGTGTTTTTTATTATTCAATTTTATTATTATTATTATTATTATTCACAGAATATCTAAGAGCTATAATTTAAATGCAGTCTTAAGATTCTTTTGGCAACACGACTGTTCTAAAGCATTTTTTAGATTTTTTATCATATATAATTCAAATATATAATATTTTTTAATTTTTAACTTTTTTTTATCTAATTACTACTTAAACATCACAATTTTTTTAATTTCTAAAAAAAAGATCTAGTTTTTCTAATTTCAAAATAAAATTTTATTCAAACAAAATTTTAACTTTATAATATTTATATTAAATTTTTTTTTTCAAATTACAATAAAATACTTTACCTCAAATAGCTTTACTATTATAATAATATATATAGGAGCGGGCTACTCTTCCGCCTGAGTAGCACCACTCCTTTTAACCGTTAACATTTATTTATTTATTCTTAATTTTTCTTCATATTTTTTAATAGATTTAAAAATTAAAAAAATATATTAATATACTTAAAATTACTTTTTTAATCATTAAGTAAAAAAATATATATATATATATATTGACAGCTGTCAACATTGGGGGTGGCAAAGAAGCTTTTCTCATATATACATATATATGTATATATTATATGTATAATATATATATATATATAAAGATATTCTAAATATTTAAACCTCATTAAACATATCAACGCTTCTTCAACCTAGCATTTAGTTGCAATGTAAACAACCAGGGCGCCCTAACTTTTCCACTCTATGCGAGATGTCAGAGTTGTAAACAAAAGCGAGATATAATTAGGTTTAGAGAGTGAGATGAGAATTTTTTTATCTTAGATGAAAGTTTAAAATATTATATTTTAATACTAATAAGAAGTATATGCAGTCTCCTCTCTAGTTTTCTCGAAAGAGACTTAGAGGTGGTGTTTGAGTACATCCTCACCAGAGGTCATTTTCCTATGGAAAAACTTCAAGAGATGTGGGAGAATCTACAATTGAATGAGGATGAAGGGGTGGCCATAGATATCGAGGGAGATGGGATCATTGAGGTCCTCAAAAGGGGTGATGGAAGTTTAATTGGGAAGATCTGGTCTGAGCGACAGATTGGGAAAGTTGTTGTTGAATCAACTATGGCTAAGATTTGGCGACTTAACAAACCAGCAACATTTATTGAGATGGGACCAAACATTTTTATTATCACTTTTGCTAGCCATGCATATAAACATCGGGTGGAAAATGAGAGGCCTTGGCTCTTCGATGGTAATTTGTTCATGATGAAGGAATTTGATGGGTTTACTACTCTCGGGAATATGTCTTTTGATATGGTAGCCATGTGGGTCTAGTTTCTTAACTTGCCTCTGGTTGGGATGTCAAAAGATTTTGGAACAAAACTGGGGAGTTCGCTAGGAGTAGTGGAGGACGTGGAAGTTGATGATGATGATGTGGGGTGGGGTATCTCTTTGCGGGTGAAAATCTTGTTAGATTTGAGGAAATCATTGGCGAGGGGAAGAACTGTGATGCCGCAAGGATTGAAGACCTGGGTCCCCATACAGTATGAAAAACTTCCAAGGTTTTGTTTGCAATGTGGTCGTGTTATTCATGAGAAATCTGGATGTCCCAATTTCATGTCTGTGATGGCGGACAACAAGCAATTTGGTAGTTGATTGCGAGTGGAATCAAGGGGTCGCAAGTTCAATCATTTGCGTCGTCTAGTAATAGCACGACAAGGAAGAAGATACACTTGGAGATGGGGAAGCAGGTGGCAGAGGACGATGGCGATAAGGCTGCTAATTAATTCCAAAACTAACGGAGGCTCTTCTTTTGCTCAATCAGTTATGGGGAGAGGGAATGTCGGGGATACGTTTTCGAAATTACGAAGTGATAAGGGTCAGTCCATTGAGATTCCTGAATTCAATGCTTTGGAGCAATTATAGAAGGATAGTGGGTCATCAGTTACTCAATATGTGGAAGAGGATAGTTGTAACAGTCGTTTGAATTTTGCGAGGGACAATAAAAATGAAATAGGTGACGGGTCGGTGCAACACTCACATGGCCAAGCCCATTTGGATGTTTCAGCCCATAAATCCTTATAGTTGCCATCAAATAATTCAACTCGTAATACCTGGAAGAAGCCTGCATGTAAGCCAGGTATGCTTTCTTCTACTCCACTATTGATCCCGCGAAGCAAACAAAATATAGAAATGTTAGAGGTTTCAATGACTGGCATTTCTACTTGAGCGAGAGTTTAAGAAAAGTAAAATGATGGGTGTTAATAAAAGGGATATTCAAAATGTACCAGGAGATTTAATTTTGGAGGTTGATCAAACTTAGTTGATATCGGCAGAGGTTGTTGAACAGCCCTACCGAACCAAATGAGGCTCCTAAGTTGGAACTCTCGTGGACTTGGGAACATATGGGGAGTTCGAGTTTTCTCTGATTTAGTTAGAGAGGAAGATCCCAAGATCTTGTTCTTGCAAGAGACTAGACTACATGAAAGAGTGATGTCATGTTTGAAATATCGTTTGGGTTTTGAAAATTATTTATCCGTTAGTAGTGAAGGAAGGAATGGTGGCATTGCTCTGTATTGGAAGCATGATATCAATGTGACGATTTAGAATTTTCCTCGCCATCATATTCATGCTTCTATTAAGGAAATGACAGGTTCTTCTAAGCTTTGGTCTTTTACTGGGGTGTATGGCCACCCTGAGGCAAGTAAAAGACATGAAATTTGGACCCTTTTGAGATCTTTAAAGGTGCCATGGGAGAAAAGGCGGCTGTTAATGGGAAATTTTAATGAGATATTGAGCCCAACTGAGAAGTGTGGAGGGAGAGAGAGGACAAAAAGACAGATGCAAGACTTTAGAGAAGTGGTGGATGAATGTGAACTGCTTGATCTGGGTTTCCAGGGTATACCCTTCACATGGTGTAATAAAAGGGAACCTGCACAGTGTATAAGTGAGAGACTAGATCGTTGTTTGGAAAATCTGAAGTGGAAATCCTTGTTCCCTATGGCTTATGTTAAACATGATAATGTTGCTTATTTAGACTATGTTCCACTCCACCTGCACTTACAGGATGACATACCATAGAGAAGAGGAAAGAAATTATTCCGTTTTGAGGCTATGTGGTGGAGGATCTTGAGTGTAAAACTATTATAACCAATGCTTGGCAGGGGTGTGATGGAGAGAGAAGCATGCAAGGAGTGATGAGACAGATTAAAAGCTGTGGTGAGAAACTAGAAACTTGGAATAGACAAAGTTTTGGCAATGTTCAAAAGAATTTGAGAAAGGCTAAGCTGAAATTACAGTCACTCCAAGAATTAGATCCAAGAGGAGATAAAAAAGGCTCGAGCAGAGGTGCATAAGTGGTTGGAAATGGGAGAGATAATGTGGAGACAAAGATCCGGGGTGTTATGGTTGACTGAAGGGGATAAGAATACTTCTTTCTTTCACCATAAGGCCTCATAGAGAAGGGCCAGAAATTGATCAAGGGCATAAGAGATTCCTCAAGGAATTGGCAAGTAGATGAAGCTAGAGATGCAATGATTCTCAATTATTTTCAAACTCTATTCACTGCTTCAACTGAAAGAGGTAGTCTGCAATTCCTTGACAGGTTGCTGGGAAGGGTGACTCCTGAGATGAAGGCAAGGCTTGATATGGCGTTTGTTGTAGAAGAGGTAGAAGTAGCCCTCAAGGAGATGCGTCCAACTAAAGCCCCTGGACTAGATGGTATGACCCCTTTGTTTTATCAAAAGTATTAGTCTGTGGTGGGTAGAGATGTTACTAATGCTATTTTGCAAGCCCTTAACAGTGTTACATTCCCTACTCAACTGAATCATACTTTTGTCACATTAATACCAAAAGAAAAAGTCAGCTGAGGTGGTTTCTGATTTCAGGCCAATAAGCCTTTGTAATGTGATTTATAAATTGGTGTCAAACGTGTTAGCTAATTGTCTAAAGAGTATCCTACCTGAACTGATTTCTAAGTCACAGTGTGCATTTGTTCTAGGCATATTGATATCTGATAATGTTATTATTGCCTATGAAATGGTGCATTTTATTAGCAGAAAGAGGCAAGGGAAGAATGGCTTCATGTCACTCAAACTTGATATAAGCAAAACCTATGATCGAATAAAGTGGGACTTTCTTGAGATTGTGATGCTTAAAATGGGGTTTGGTGCTAAGTGGGTTGGTTTAATTATGCATTGTATGAAATCAGTTTCATTTTCTATCTTATTAAATGGGGATCCTATGGGGCCAATTTTTCTAACTAGAGGTATAAGGCAAGGGGATCCAATTTCCTCTTACCTGTTTCTTTTATGTACTGAGGGCCTTATAACACTTTTATAACAAGCTGATGTGCAAGGGGTGGTGGAAGGAATTCGAGTCTATAGAGGGGCTCAAAGGTTAACCATCTTATGTTTGTAGATGACAGTATGTTGTTTTGCAGGGCTAATCTACAAACAAACATGAATATTCTATACTTATTGGAGATATATGAACAAGCATCTAGTCATAAAGTGAATAGGGAGAAGACTTCTATGGTTTTTAGTAGGACAGTACCTGCAAACTTACAAGCTGAAATCATGCAATTCTGGGGTGTTCAACAATACCAACACTGATAAATATTTGGGACTTCCATCTATGGAGGGTAGAGGCAAACACCATACTTTTTTTTAGCTAAAAACAAGTTTGGAAGAAGCTACAAGGGTGGAAAGAAAAGCTCCTATCACAAGGGGGAAAGAGGTGTTAATTAAAGCTGTAGCACTCTCTATTCCCACTTACACTATGAGCTGCTTCAAGCTTCCAATTTCTCGGTGTAATGAGTTGGAGAATTTAATTGCTAAGTTCTGGTGGGGTCAAAGGAGAGTAGAGAATAAGATAAGGTGGGTGAGTTGGAGGAAATTGTGCAAGCCAAAAGGTCAAGGGGTTATGGGGTTCAAAGATCTACACGCTTTCAATATGGCTCTTCTGTCCAAGCAGGGATAGAGGATTTTACAAGTGGAAGACTCTCTGTTACCCAATATTTTTAAGGCTAATTACTTTCCATCCGCAAGTTTCAAAGATGCCAAGTTAGGTGCAACACATTCATATGTGCGGAGGGGAATATGGGAGGCAAAGAAGTTATTATTAAAAGGGTGTCAGTGGAAAGTAGGTGATGGTAAGGCCCTTAACATTTGGTCTGATTATTGGCTGCCTCATCACAAACTTGTTCCAGTTCCAGTTCCAGTTTTAGTCTCACAAACACAAATAAATTGGACATTTTCTGAGCTGATTGATGTTCATACAAAGAGGTGGGATATGGATAAGGTCTATAGATTTTTACCTCCAAGGGAAGCATTTGAGGTTTTTAATCTACTACTTCCTGTTGGTAATAGACATGATACTATAGTATGGGAACCATATAAGAATGGTTTGTTTAGGATTCGAAGTGCATACAGGTTGTTTCTAGCACATAAAGAAGAGAGGCAACTGGGTGAGGTGTCATATGGAGAGGAGCAAAGAAAGATGTGGAGGAAAATCTAGAAGCTAAAAGTCCCTAACTGATGAAGTGTTAAAAATGCATAATTAAGTTGTTTTAGTGAGTGATTTATTACATCAAAGAAGGGTTGAACACTTAATTATGCATCAAATTTTAACACTTAATGAAGAATTTATTGATGCTAATATTTCGCACATCAAAGTCTCATATTTGCCCTTGAAATAATTAAATTATAATATCATTTTTGTTAGAAACCAAATTCAAATTGTATTGTATGACCAATCTTGAGCCATTAATTTAGACCTATCTTTAGCCATCAATGGTGGCTTAAGGTACACTTGTACTCCTATAAATATAGGTATCATTCCCTTGTATATGCATCAAGTTTTGCATTGAAAAACAACTCTTTCTCTTGCAATATTCTCTCTCTCTTTTGCTCTCTCTTTTTATTAGTTTCATAACACATTATCAGCACGAAGGTTCTGACAATTTTGAGGCTAGTAGGCTTATACTTCAAGTAAGTTTTTCAATATATTATTTGTAGTTTCCAAAATAAATATGAAATGTTATATTACTTATTATTACTTGATGAAACTCTATATTTATTCTCATGATTTTGTGAATATATTTCTTATTTACAAATATAAGCATACTTATGTTCCTGATTTATATATGTAGAAAATGTTAAATCTTACCAAATTGGAATTCGTTGCTCTTGACATTTCTGGAAAAAATTATTTATCTTGGATACTTGATACTGAGATCCATCTGGAAGCGATGAACCTGGGAGATATAATTAAAGAAGGAAATCAAGGGTCCCGGCAGGACCGTGCTAAGTCAATAATTTTCTTTCGGCACCATCTTTATGAAAAATTAAAAACTGAGTATCTCACGGTGAAAGATCCCCTTATTTTGTGGAATGATTTAAGGGAGAGATATGAGCACCAGAAAACTGTAATCCTCCCAAAAGCTCGTCATGATTGGATGCACCTGAGGTTGCAAGATTTCAAGAGTGTTAGTGAGTATAACTCTACACTTTTTAAAATTAGCTCACTATTGAAATTATGTGGTGAAAAAGTCACTGATGATGATTTGTTAGAGAAGACATATACTATTTTTCATGCATCGAATGTGCTCCTGCAGCAGCAGTATCGAGAGCGAAAGTTCAAAAAATATTCTGAACTTATATCTTGTCTTCTAGTAGCTGAGCAAAATAATGAGCTTTTGTTAAGAAATCACCAGTCACGTCCTATTGGTTCTATATCATTCCCTAAAGTGAATGGTACTAGATTTACACCATTCACAGAAGCAAATGGTGCATTTTTTCAAAGAAACTGATGGCGTGGACGTGGTAGAAAAAATTATAGAAGTGAAGGTCCTAGAAGCGACCACACTAAAAAGGATAATAGTAGGTATACACCGTACCACCAGAAGTAGTTCAACTCAGAGAAGGGTAAAGGTCCTCAAAACAGATTTTTAAAGAAAGATGAAGATGGATGCCATAGATGTGGTATGACTGAACATTGGTTTCGTACCTGTCGTACAGCTAAGCACTTGGTTGACCTATACCAAACTTCTATAAAAGAAAAAACAAAAAATTTTGAAACAAATTTTGCTGAACCATCAAATACTTTAGCTTCTATAAAAGGAGAAGATACTACAAGTCTTGATGTTTCTGATTTTTTTGAAAATTCTAGTGGTAGAATTGATCATTTGATTGGTGATGGAAGTGTTCCTTTTAATTAATGTATTTTCTTTATCTTATTGTAATTTTTTTATGTTTTGTAGTAATGAAAGTTTTATATATTTTGTAGAATCATGAGTCTTACTGATGAACTTTTTATCTCTGAGATGAATAATAGAGATGTATGTCTGGCTGACAGTGCTACAACTCACACAATTCTTAAGCATAAAAAATATTTTCAAAATCTAACATTGAGTAAAGCCTACGTTCATACCATATCTGGTTCATCGAATCTAATTGAAGGCTCCGGAAGAGCTTATATTGTGTTGCCGAATGACACCAAATTTTGTATTGATGATGCTCTATTTTCTTCACGATCCAGAAGAAATTTATTGAGTTTCAAAGATATACGTCGTAATGGTTGTCATATTGAAACCACCAACGAAGACAATAAAGAGCATCTTCTCATTACTAAAATAATTTCGAGCCAGAAGCTCGTATTAGAAAAACTG
>QGSO01000247.1:1628792-1648790 GCA_011037825.1 Carya cathayensis | reverse complement strand
TTATGTTACTTATAATGCGTGGGGCCACAACAACTGTGGAGTACGTATTATATTTATGTTATGTTACTTATAATGCGTGGGGCCACAACAACTGTGGAGTACGTATTATATTTATGTTACTTATAATGCGTGGGGCCACAACAACTGTGGAGTACGTATTATATTTATGTTATGTTACTTATAATGCGTGGGGCCACAACAACTGTGGAGTACGTATTATATTTAATTTATGTTACTTATAATGCGTGGGGCCACAACAACTGTGGAGTACGTATTATATTTATGTTATGTTACTTATAATGCGTGGGGCCACAACAACTGTGGAGTACGTATTATATTTATGTTACTTATAATGCGTGGGGCCACAACAACTGTGGAGTACGTATTATATTTTATGTTACATGAAGTATGGGGCCACAACAACTGTGGAGCATACACTACATGAGACACAGCAATTGTGACATGTAGAATACGTGGGGCCACAACAACTGTGGAGTACGTATTATATTTTATGTTATGTGAATTCATGGGGCCACAACAACTGTGGAGCATGAAGTATGGGGCCACAACAACTGTGGAGCATACACTACATGAGACACAGCAATTGTGACATGTAGAATACGTGGGGCCACAACAACTGTGGAGTACGTATTATGTTTTATGTTACTTGAATACGTGGGGCCACAACAACTGTGGAGTACGTATTAATGCACATTATTTATCAAGACAATTAAATAAGATTCCAAGTTTATGTTAAGTCAAGTTTCAGATCAAGTTCATGTTATATTATACTCACGTACATGTTATGTTCATGTTTATGTTATGTTCCAAGTTCATGTTCACATCATGTTATGTTCACTTTTATGATATGTTCAAGATCACGTTCATGTTATGTTATGTTCATGTCCATGTTATGTTTCACGTTCATGTTATGTTGTTTGTTCATGTTATGTTTTAAGCTTAAGTTTATGCCATGTTAAGTCAAGTTTCAGTTCATGTTTAAATTCTGGTTAAGTCATGCTATATGTCAAGTTATACTATGTTTATATATGACTATAATTATGCATTTATGCTTTTACTGCCATGCATGCATTTTTAACCTGTGTGTGAGTTTTATGTTAACTTACTGAGATTTGTAATCAAATCTCACTGTGGTAGTCCCAACTATCATTCCCCCGAATGGTAGATCTTGTTACAGGACCCAAAGGAGAATTGGAATCTGACCAACTGAATACAGTCGACTAGGCCACGGTGCGATGTTGATGATGGTATAGTATTTAACTTAGGTTAATACTTACACTTTTGGAGTTGTATCTCAAGTATTCTTTTGATCACAACCCTTTTAGACTAGTGTGGTGATCACGGCTTTTTAGTATGCCTTTATGTATGAATTATGTTTTAAGTATTTGAGATATATTTAGTTTGGTGCATAGTATTGCTAAAGAAAAAGATTATCCGCTGCGAATATTGCATAATGCTAGATGCATGTTAGAAACATTGCATCTTATATGTCATGAACGGAGGCAGGTAACCTTGTGTTGCATGTCCCGACGCTTCAAATGTCCGTTCAATCCCAAGCGGAATTTGGGGGCGTCACACAGGTTATCTTTTAGATCCACACAGAGGTAGATTTCAAACTAGATATGTATTTACTTATGAAAATTCTGCTATATCATGGAGATCTGTCAAGCAAACACTATCTGTTACCTCTTCAAATCACTCAGAGATCATTGCAATTCATGAGGCAAGTAGAGAATGTATTTGGCTAAGATCAGTGATTCAACATATTCAAGAAAAGTGTGGTCTTCCAGTGATTAATGATAGTCCAACAATTTTATACGAAGATAATACTGCTTATATTACTCAAATTAGAGAAAGATATATCAAAGGTGATAGAACCAAACATATTTCACCTAAATTCTTTTATACCCATGAACTTCAGGAGAAAGGAGAAATTAATGTCAAGCAGATACGATCAAGTGATAATCTGGCAGATTTATTCACTAAAACATTACCAACTGCAACATTTAAGAAGTTTGTGCAGAATATTGGAATGCGAAAACTTGAAGACCTATTATCATGAACTTTTCAGGGGGAGTAAATGTCTTGAAGACTTGTGCTGATTGTACTCTTTTTCCTTCGCTAAGGTTTTATCCAACTGGGTTTTCCTTTGCAAGGTTTTAATGAGGCAATCTTAAAGCACTTGGCAATATATATGAATATTGTACTCTTTTTTCTTTGTCATTGGTTTTTTTCCCACTGGGTTTTTCCTTGACAAGGTTTTAACGAGGCATATTCTTTATATGTGGTCATCTAAAGGGGGAGTGTTAGAAACCAAATTCAAATTGTATTGTATGACCAATCTTGAGCCATTAATTTAGACCTATCTTTAGCCATCAATGGTGACTTAAGGTACACCTACCCCCCTTTGTACTCCTATAAATATGGGTATCATTCCCTTGTATATGCATCAAGTTTTGCATTGAAGAACAACTATTTCTCTTGCAATATTCTCTCTCTCTTTTGCTCTCTCTTTTCATTAGTTTCATAACAATTTTATTTATATATTGTAGGGCATTTATGGAAGGAAAGAAAGAGTGAGGACCTATGAGGAAATAGAAGAATTGATTATAGACTTGATGGAAACTAATCTAATTCAAGAGAAAAGAACAAAAAGGGACAGCAACTTGTCTCCCAGCAGAGCAGTGCACGTCGGATGCAATTGCAGAGGAAAACAGCAAACCCACGGAGGGGTATTTCGGAATTTGCATAGAGAAAAGTAGGGATAATGCTGAGCAGTTGGCGTGGGGAGAGGACTTACTTTTTCTTTCGTTCAGCATTTTTATTTTTTAGTCCGGCTTCTTTCGTTTACATTCGGCGTCTTTAGTTTTTGGAGGATTTTTATTTTATACTTTTTCGTTACAGACATAGAGGTCGGCAGCTTTACCCTTTTTTATTCTAACTTTTTCGTTTAGGGACCCAGACCATAGAGAGGTCGGTGGCTTCATTTTTTTCCTTTGCTGTTTTTTTTTTTCTTCTACGTTTTCGTTAGTTGAATCGTGTGGACTGTTACTTTTCATTCTTAGTTTTCTTTCGTTCTTATTTTCGTTTTATGTTGGGAAGGGAGGCAGCTAGTTAATATTTATTTATTTTCTCCTGCTTTACGCTTTTGAGTTTCTTTTCATTTACATTCGGTTGGGCTGCATTTATTTTTCTTTTGCTGTTGCGTGGAGGGATATAGGAGTTTGGACTCTCTCTTGGCTGGATTTTTATTTTTATTATTTTTTGGTTGGTAGTTTAGCTTTCAGGGGGTACACACCAGACGAAGCTCTCTCTCATTTGGGGTAATTTTATTTTTTCTCTTGTTCAGTTTTTTTGGATGTAGGACGGAGAGGCTTCCGGACATTATTTTATTTTTTTAAGCTTTACTTTATTTTCGTTTTCAGACCGATCGGCTGTTATTATTTTCTTTAGTTTTTCTGGGTTCTTGTTAGCGATACAGAGGAGATGAAGTTCAGCTTTCAATATACTCACCAATGCTTAGAGAGATTATCCATTTAGAAATGATAGGCTAGATTTTTAGCTTGGAATTCAATGAGTAACCTATGACTGTTTTGGAGTGGATTTTCTTCAATGTTATGTGATTTCAATGATTAACTTGTTGGATGATATTTCAGTTTACATCTAGAAATGATTGGAGTTCTTTGTTCTTGGTTTAGATCAGTTGTAGACGTAGAGGTACAATTGATAATTAAACAAGTAACAAGATTTTGATGGCTTTCTTTCACTATTTTACAATTGTTATATAATCTATCAAGTAGTTTTATTAGGCTAATAATTGTGATTCATTGCTATATTATCCGACCATGACTTCTAAGAATGGGATCATGGTTGAGAGAAGATGAAAAGAGAAGAAAATCCATCGCCAAATCACTGGGTGAAAATTCAATCCCAAGTGTTTGTTTTATTGCTTCTTACAAGTTTAATCCAACTTTTATAAATTTTCCTTAAATCTCTTGGTTCTTGGTAATTTTAGAAACATAGATTCACATTACATTTTATTTTTTTATTTTCATCTCTTGTATAATCGACACATTTGTTATACAAGAAAATCTCACAAACGCTTTGATAACCCTTTGTTCTTATGGAATACAATCCTGAACTTATTCTTGATACAACTTGACATTTCTACACTTGGAAGCACATTCGAAACTGAGTCACTAACAGAGTAAGAATATTTGCTTGGAGGGTATGTCAAAATGGCTTGCCAACTCTTAAGAACTTGCAAGCAAAGAAGGTGTTGACAGATGTAAGATGCAGATGGTGTAACATGGAGGAGGAGGAGGATATCAATCATGCACTACTTTACTGTCTTAGACTCAAGTCTGTCCTGTTATCTCAACTAAGCTTCCTACAGGAAAATGCAATACAACTCGATTTTGTTCATGTTGTGGATCAAGTAATTCGAAGAAATAAAGCTAGGCAATTGGAAAAATTGTTTTTATGTGCTTGGGGAATTTGGTATAGCAGAAACCAACTCATCTATGAGAATAAGAGGATAGCTCCTAAATAGGCAATTGATCATGCTATCTCAGTTGCCAATGAGTATAAGTTTGTAGCAGCAGAACAAAAAAATGGAGTCAAAGCTACTGGTGGTTGGATCCCTCTACCTAGTGGTACTTTAAAGTTGAATGTTGATGGAGCCCTTTTTCATGACTTGAATAGATCTGGTGTGGGAATGATTCTTCGAGATGAGAATGGACAGGTCCTCTTTATTGTTAGCAAACCAGAACATGCGATTGTTTATTCTATGGAAATTGAATTACTAGCTTTGTTGAGGGGTTTGCAGTTATGCCTTCCTTTAGGAATTCCCGAGCTTCAAGTAGAAGGTGATGCTTTGTTGGTGGTTCAAGAGATTACAAAAGAGGAGGAATCGAGATCTATCTGGGGAACTCTTGTAGTTGAGATTAAGAATTTGTTATACAGACTTCCTAAGGTTGTAGTACAGTATAGAGGCCGTATGGCCAACATAGCAGCCAATTGTTCGGCTAAGTATTCTTGGCATCTACATGACTTAATGGTTTGGGGCCATGCTGTAGTTATTTCCTGATTAATGAAGTTCTTTGTTTGTTATAAAAAAAATTATATTTTAATATTATTGTTATTTTGAGATTTGAAAAAGTTAAATTGAGATCGGAAAAAGTTTAATTATTTATTATATTTTTTATGAAAATTTAAAAAAAAAATTATAATAATGAGATAAAATAAGATAAAAATTTTAATTAAATCTCATCGCCCCAAGTTTGAAGTTCTTCTCGACCTCGTATCAATGCCTTGGCGAGTGAGGCTGCCATGCAAGCTCTTCTCAGCTATGAAAATCCTTGGCTTCCGCGCGTCACTCCAACAAAAAAATTAAAAATAGATAAAAGTAAATTTATAAATATCAATCACATTAATTTATAAATTTATTTTATATAAATTTTTTTGAGTTTATAACCGTTATCGTGAAAAATAGAGGAAATTCTTGTAGAAGTAGAAACCATCGAGTACGAATAATCTTTTTGGTTTCGGTGCCTAAAATTCTACACTTTTATACAGCATTATTCCAAATATAATAATGAATATAATAGGAGTATATGCGAGTGATCATAGTGTGGAAGCGAAAGCCTCCTAGCTTGGATTTATTAACCAGTCCTTAAGTTCGAATATTTAAGATAGCAACGTAAACATATGGCATCTTTAAACTATACTCTAGCAAAATGCAGGAAGCTGAGGCCAAAAAGTGCAGAAAAATCCAAATTAGAAGCGCTCTCCAACACTTGCTTCGTCAGCTCTCCAACACTTGCTTGGTCCTCAACCTTTAACGTGGAAACTTAAAGATAAAGTCACGTGTGCTTTCACGTCTTTAATGACGTCAAAAGGTGAAGCTGCGAAGGATTCTCTACGTGATAGGACAGCAAATTCTTTGCTTGTACGCAAAAAACGACCGCTCTAGAAGGGCACTTGGACTTTATTTTACATTGAAAAATATTTTAGTTATAAGTAATTTTATAAATTAATGTAGTTTATTATAAAATAAATTACATAAAATAGATCAATTTATAAAATTAATTTTATATAATTTTTTTTTTTGGTTGATTTAGCATTACTCTCACACATGTCAATCCCCACTGCGATACATTTTCGAAAAAGGAGGGTCAAAAAATCCCACAACAACTTTATGAGAAAATATAGCCGAACGGGAACGGAACCCTGAAAAGTGCTATGCTCTTAATGAATTGATGAGACCGGCGCTCAGCTTGCATATGAGCTAAAAAACATTGCGATGGTCAATTGAGTCATATTTTTAGCTTACTTAGCTTGTCTTCAACTTTAGTTTGGAATGAACAAATTTCCACCAAGTCACGAGTAATTTAAAAATAGCAAAAAGAAACTGAGAATACAAGCAAGAAAAAGATAAAAAATAAGAATGAAAAAGAAAATTATTCAGAGGGTGGAGTATGGTGACCAGGATCCGACCAAGCTGATGCTGGAAATGGGGGCGTGGCACTATGACTAGTCACCGGCGGAAGGTCATGAATCGATGAATGAGCGGGGAAAAACCTAGAAAATAAAGGTGGTGGAGATGAAGAAGACGAAGAAACAAATGAAGCAAGCGACGAAGAGGAGATTGATGATGAAGGAGAAGATTGAAAACGAGAAGACATTGAAGATGACAAAACCATATTATCATACAGGCTGATCATGGGTTGCGTCTGAAAATCAACCAACTGATGTGAATAGTCAGCCTGAGAGCCATGCAACTGGTGAAGTGCCTGAGTGTGAACAATAGGCTCAGTGGATGTTGGAAGGGCCAAAAGGGTATTTGGAGAATCCGATATTATAAACTGGGTAGACGGAGAATGGGCGGATGAAGACCGGAGGCTGACATTCTCGGGGAAGTTGAGTTTGGCCTTGTTGCCTCTGAACCGGAGGGCGGCTTCGTCGTAGGCTTGTGCCGCAGATTCTGCCGTGTCGAATGTGCCTAGCCAGACTCTGGCAGCTTTGAACGGATCTCTTATCTCTGCTGCCCATTTGCCCCATGGTCTCTGTCTCACCCCCCTGTACCTTCTCCTTGGTTCTTCTGTATAAGTTTCTTTGTTGTATTCATATGCTGGAGTCGATGCTGTTTGTGTTGGTATTGTGGTACTGCTTGTCCTAGTGCTCAAGCCTTCTGTAGCTGTAGATGCATGCATGGTATAAGATCAATAAACCGAGCAAATTTACATACTTTTTTTTAAAAATCTGAAATTAAATACAGAAATGCAGATAAAAGAACTAGAAGAAGTGAGAAGTCAGGGTGGTCCTATAAGCGAGGAATAGAATCAAGTACTGGTGGTAATGATATCACAAGATAATCATTTTTGCCTTCTTTTTTTTTTCCATAAAAAGATAAGCTTTATAATAATTAACAGCGGTAGATTGTGTATGATCAAGAATAGGCCCCTAATGCATGCAATATCAAAACGTTTTGCAGGAAAGTGTACAAGGAATAAGAAAAATAAAGATAATATTGCGATAAGGTAAGATAATGGAGCTCTGTCCCAGATTCTTTTTTTCTGTTCATTTGATTTTGATATACATGCTGATATTAGCTGACATGCTGTTTCGTTCTAAAATATGTTTGTGTCTTGTCTAAGTTTATTGCTTGATAGCGAATTAAGAACCAGCTAGAAGGTGACAGATATTTGCAGAAGTTTACAATAGCGAACAGGTAATCAGGATAATTTATGGTTCTTTTTTTTGTTTTGCTAGCTTATGGTTTAACTTTTAACACAAAAATTTAAATTTATGGAGAAATATTTAGTGCATGATATGAACTGTAGAGGAAACCTCCCGAAAAAAAAAGGTTCAAACCCGAGAAAATGAATGACAGAGGGAGGAAAAAAACAATATTGTATCTGTAAGCGATACGACAGCTCTTCTCGCTTTAAATTAGCATATATAGCACTAGTAGCTAACCTCTCAGGCCAGAGGATGAACCTCCATGTGTAAAGTCACCAGAAGCCCTAAAACGACTTGTAGCCGGTTCACAAAACTCTGCACCATCACCACCCTCCACTTCTCGTCCTCTCTTCTGCTCAACTCCGATATAGGACGAACCAGAAGAATAAGAAGCCCCAGAAGTAGAAGCCACGCTTGGTGTCAAACCCAACCCATCATCCATCAAGCCACCCGGGACCTTTCCGGAGACCACATGCGTCAAAGCTGACACCATCACCGACATCTCCATCTCCCTCATCGTCCCTGAAAACATCGGAACCTCCATTTCTGCACCAGTACTCTGGCCAGTTTGTGTCGTCTGGTAGGACTGGTTTAAAAGCCATTCGTCAACCTCTGTTTCATCGACTCCAACCCTCCTTGTAAGCTCGCGTTTATTTATCGGATGAGCCACCTTTGGCATACACATGTAATCCTGATCTTGCCTTCGCGATCGTTATGTACTGCAGCTGCTTCTCAGAGACGGAACGAATTGAAGTGACAACAATAAATTAATCCACGGCGGTTTGCCTTTCTCTAAAGAGGTTTATCTATATATATATATATATATATACGTGTGCGTGTGTCAGAGTGTGTGTTAATAATACTGTGTGGAAGCCGTACATATTTCAGCGCCGCCGAGAATAGTATTCAAGTCGGTTGGCACTTGGCAGGGTTAATTCGCCAACTTGGTCTACTTGAAGCAATTACGTACGTACTGATATCCCGAAATAAATATCTATACAAAATACTAAGTAATAATTTAAGACTGAAAGCACTCATAAATTGTTTAAAAAATATTATTTATTTTTAGTAATGTGGGAAACAAAAATGTTGTGCTGAGTTTAATCCTGTTTGGGTCAAAATATGGGTGTGAACGTCAAAATCAATGGTGGTGGGATATAACCAACGTGACAACTTCCCAGCGTCTTGTCGGTGTTGAAAGCTGAGACAGTAATATAGAAGCCGACGTAAAAGCCGCTCACATAAAGGCTAGGGGAGCTATAAAATCGGGCTGATCCTATTTTGAATTTAGGATTAATTTATATATCAATTAAAATAATATAAATTAAAAGTGTAATAAAATATTATATTTTTATAAATTTTTTAATTTAAAATTTTAAAAAATAATTTATTTATTATATTTTATTTAAAGAAATTATAATAAACGAGACTGCCTATTTTGTTGACGTTTATAATCTGAACTGTTGTCCTATATAAATGGTACAATCTATACGGAAAAGTCGGCGTTAATCTTTCTTGTCGATCACAGGAATGCATAAATTGGTAAAATGATGGTCAAAAGAAGAGTCGATTCACACCCCACCTCGTTGACAATTGGTGTGGCTGCAAACGTTTTTCAATCAATACCTTTAAAGATTGCTTTCTATAGTTTGAGGTGGAAAGGGGCCAACTATACCTTCTTTTGTTAAACCAAATTCATAAAATTTGGCTCTTTTTGTACGTGTTGCTTTGCTATCACTGTATAATATAACGAGTCTAAAGTGTTATAGTACTGTAAGGGAAAAAAAAGTTTATTTTAATAAAAAGTAATCATTTTTATAAAAAATAAATAGTAACAACTGTTTAATTTTCTTGTAGTGAGTAGTATGATTTTCTTCTTCACAAGTGAAATAGAGATAAATATATGACGTATACAAAATTTATTGAACATTAATGCTCCCTAACAACAACAATATTATAGACTTTTATTCATCTTTCTCTTGTGACAATACATTTGAAATTGTGACAGATGGAGAATTTAGGATAGAGATTAATACATATTGTGGGTCTTACAAAACTTATTGACCATTGACGTCTACCTAACAATAATAATACGGTATATATGACTTATTTCATTCGTTTATCTCTTTATAAATTTTGAAATTATACTTTTTTTTTTTTTAGTTTTTTATATCGAAAAACCTTTCAAGACAGAATCCTTGGAGCTCATCCCTACGTTTCACACTATTATACATGCGATTTAATCAATTTCGTATAAAAAATTTTCTAAAGTGCAGTGCACGATACTTGTAATCAAGGGTGGGACCGTGCTTCTAAAATATCCTGGTATATGCCCGGCCTATTGAGTTCAACTTGGCCTATTATTCAAACCAAAGTACAATAGTATTAAAGATGTTTTATTGTTGTTGTTTAATGCTTTTCCTTGAATGATTCAACAAGCCAAGTATCGAAAGGAAAGGATACATCATTTGTCACCGGTCGGCAATGTTGATGATGTGGACGTCCGAGATTTGTTGACGCAACGGTGGTTATTTAAGAAAAATTAAGATTGGATTTTAATGTCGAGATATATTGTGAATAATATTAAAAAATAATAAATAATAAAAAAATATATCGAGAAGTGTTAAAATAATAATGAGCGGACGTTATCTCCTTGGATCTCTTCAAACGGACGACTTCAGTCAAAGCACAACGCGTTTTTAGGTGTCGTTCGTGTGGCCAATATTGCCTTGTTTTGGTTGCTGTTCATATTGTTTAGTATTTTTGTTGATTTATGTGAGAATCCCGCAACCCAACTATCTCAAGTCTGAACGGATGGACCGCAATCATATCGTTTTCCATTTTTAGATGTCGATAGGTCGACACTCCATATATGCCAAAGTATAGAATGCCCATGCTCGGTACTGCTGCTGATGCAGATGGTGTGAAAAACGCAGCTTTTTTCGTGAAGAGTGAACATTGGGAGTTTCAGATCACTTCGATATAAGGAAAACGTAGATATTCTAACTACCATAATAAATTTTAATGTCATTCGTTATATTATAAATTTTATAAAATAAATTTTACAAATTAAATAAAATCAAGTTAAATTATAAAATTATTTTTACATAATTTTTTTTTTATAAATACAACAATATTCTTAATTATTAAGAAAAAATAAAAAATTATTAATAATCATTAAAAAAAACACAATAAAAAATTCTTAACCCGTTAATACATTGTTCGAGGCCGGGTGGAAAATTGTCTCTGTACTTTATCTGTACGAAACAAATTCCTTTTTAGAGTTGGAATGTTTCCAAAATATATATATATATACAGCTTTGCTAGGTACAAACGGGATGTGCAAGCGGCAGACAATCGGATTGTACGTGAGAGTTATGTGGAATAAAAAAAAATATAAAGGACAAAGGCTAAGACTCAGCTCTCCCGTTCTCTTTCTTTCTTTCTCGTCTTTTACTTTTTTTTCCTTATTTGTTTTTAGTGCATCCATTTCTTTCATTTCTCTACACCCATTTCTCTTCATCTTCAAAATTTCAGAACACCAATAGCTAGAGTAAATATTTCTGTATACCAATCTTTTGATGGTGAATCATTGATAGCAAATATTTTGGTTTTTGCAGAGATGTGCTGCAATTGTCCAAGCCTTCAAGACCGCCCAACAAGTGGTTCACCGATAAGTCAAGAATCTGAATCGCATTTGAGGAACTGCAAATATGAGAATCTAACTGGCCGGTGAATGAATTGTTGCTAATATTGAACACAAGAAGATTGGGAAATACCCGTAGACCCAGAAAACTCTCATTGAAAAAGTTGCTAGAGATGTTTAGTATTTGAATGGATTCAAGACCAAAAAGCGATTCTGAAACTGGTCCTGATAGAAAGTTATGGCTCAAATCAAGAACTTCCAGCCGCTTCAAGGTTGAGAGGTCCGGGGGCAATTCACCATTGAGATGATTGCTCGAAAGATCAAGCAAATTCAACTGGTCCAATCGACACAGAGAATTTGAAATTGTCCCTTCGAGATCCATTTCGGAGAGAAACAACTTGGTCACTCTAGCAACTGAAAAATTATTGATAAGAGATGGGAGAAGACCTAGAAAACGGAAGAGATGGAAAAAAAATTTCGAAAACAAATGCTCTTTCTTTACCGTGTTTATTCATTGTATCACATGTTTTTTTTAAAAAATAAAAATAAAAGGCTGACAATATCGGCAGGTAAAATAGTATATTTTCAGAGCATTTAATTCGCGCCGTTTGCAAGCCGTTTGCATCCGGCGCTTGCAAGAAGCGTTTTTCATATACATATATATATATTATTATTATGAGTTATGCTAAATATAAATAAAATTGTGTATTAATCTGCGTATCAATACCGATTATTTCATATTCAAAATTTAAATTAGAACTACTTTCAATAAAATCTATTTTTTGACCAATCATATTATATTGGTGTGCATATTAGTGCACGGTTGTGCTTGCAACTAGATTTTTTCTATTATTATTGTAGTTGTTCTTGTTGGAAAATGACTGAATTATTATTTTTTAAATTAAATTAATTCTTTGTACTTTTTTAATATTAGATCCCAATAAAATACAAATTTTAGAAGAAAAGTATATTTTTTCTTGTCCAACCAAGAATAAAAATTAATTAAAACGTATACATAAGCATTACTTCATATATTTTATTGAGTTGGAAGGTTTTTTAAATAACTTAAAATAAGAATAAATACTACCTATCTACCCATTGAAAACATTAATTTATATATAGTGAATCATGCTAGAAAATTATCTGTCTGTCTTTGCCAAATACACGTGCTGATATGCCACGTCATTTTAAGTGCGTTCATATGTTTACAATTTTAAATAAACAACAACTTCAAATGTATAAGTGAGACTGAATATTACAAATTTTCAAAATAAAGAACATTGTTTTAATTTTATATATAAAACTTTGAAAGTGAAGGTGCATGTACTAAATTAGTTGAATTCATTGTATTTAAACTAATTAATAGTCAAAGGAGGTGAAAAAAACCATGTGCATTTTTTAGTAGTCCACGAAATATTATACATATATGTGGAATGTTGGTTACTATATATATATATATATAAAATAGTTAATAGAGTAACATTTTTTCAAAAGAAATCTTTCTATTATAAAACGTTTTTATTAGAAAAGTGAAAGTCAAATTCAAATTTGAAAATATAAAATAAAAGATTGAAAGTTTATGCAACCAATTAAAAGAATATAAATGATATATAGATCAATACTTCAACCATAGAACGTCAAGAATTTCGTGATAGTGGAAAAGATAGCCTTGATTAATGCAAAGATAGTTGATAGCATGGAGCATTGAATGCATTTTTGAGAAATGAGAAATGATAGTTGAAATCGTGTGTATACAAGTGACGTATAATCACTTTGAAAAAAGTGAATAAATATAAGACGACTCGTATGAAAAAAAATTAGTTTTTTAATAATAAACTCTATTTTTTTTAAGTAATTGTACAACACTTACGAACTCGATCTATAACTGTATATATAATTGCTCCAACAAAATTTCCTTTTTGAACGTGTGCTCGACTTTCTTTAGTTTGTGCCCAACTTGCATTTCTTATGGTTGACATTTGAATACCACCAAAAAGATACGGTGCCATATATGACTGGAATTGATTGATGACTTCTTCACACCCATATATTTGCATGCTTATTAAAAATTAAGAGAAAAGAGTAAAGGGAAAATTGATAGTCGTCGCATGCAGTGTGCTCAAATTATCAGGAATTAATTTTATATCACTTTATATTATAGACTATAAAAACTGACAAATTGCATATACAAACTATAAAAAAAATCGAGACTCTCTCATCCCAGTTGAATTATGAGTTTGTTTTATATTATATGTCTATCTATACCATATATCAATAAATAAAAAATTGTTGATCCACTGACCATAACAGGATCTTATATAAAACAGTCTTCCTGACAGTTTGGTCCCTTTAAAGTAGTACACAGTCCATGAAAATGCCACGTGAAGAACATATATACGCGAAACACATTTGAAGGGTTTTCTCAGAGTTTCGATCAAAACCTTTCCAAGTACGAATCAATGGCGATATATGGTCAATTCAAAAAGCTACCCCTAGTCATTTCACCTACTTGCGCTAAATTTACCGTTCAAGGCGTTTGAAAATCCATCCACCCCCACCGCATTGAAAGGGGAATCGGCAGCTTTAGATGCATCTGAAGTGTGCGAATTTTAATTGAAATAAAAGTTGGAGTTGGAAAAGTAGGAGTCCGAGTTGGTCAGTAAACGCCCTCTAACTCCAACTAGAAAATAAAGAAAAAAAATTTGATTTCGACTCTGACTCCAACGGTATGGAGTAGGATTTTCAAATTTTTACTTAATATTATTTATAAATTTAGTTTTATAAAATTAATTTATATTCAAAGCACTTTTCATTTTGTTATTTTAGGTTGGACTGTTTTAATGGGTTAGTGAATGAATTGGCTAAAATGTGTTTGGGCTCAACTTTTTGTGTAGGTGCAAATATAAAAATTAAAATTTTTCATAAGTTCATCCAACTATATTTATGATTTTAATGGAAGCAATGATAAAATAACTTTATAAAAAGTTTATAAATTGACATGATTCTATATATTAAATATATTTTATAATAAAAATAATTTTACAATCCGACGTACCAAATTAAATCATGTCAATTTATAAATTTAATTTTATAAAATATATATGTAAGTGAAAATTTAATATATATATAAAGAATTGTTCTATGATCAAGCCGGTGTAAATAACATATTATCACTATCACTTCTTCTTCTTTTTTTAGAGGAAACTGTCACTACTTTTATTAATAAAAATTCAGTCATTACAAAGCTTCTCTTTTACAACCACACTTATAATATGTATTGGACACTCCTCCATCCATATGTGCTCCAATGGCAGAGAAACAAGTTTGGCTAAGAGGTGTGCAGCCCTGTTGGTCTCCCTATAATTGAAGAGAACCTTCCAACTCAATCTGTTCTTCAACATAGTGTGAATGTCATAAATCACAAGACTTGCTTCAATCCATCTATTCGAACCTTCCAACTCAATCTATTCTTCAACATAGTGTGAATGTCATAAATCACAAGACTTGCTTCAATCCATCTATTCAAACCTTCCAACTCAATCTATTCTTCAACATAGTGTGAATGTCATAAATCACAAGACTTGCTTCAATCCATCTATTCTCTTGGTTGTTAACAATCTCTTGGCAATCTCCTTCAAAAATGACTTTCGAGAAACCAAGATTAGAGAATAAATTCATAGCTATTCTTAATGCTCTTGCCTTAGCAATTACAAGTTGTAGTGTGGAATTTATATTGCAACACAGAGAAGTTTAAACATCTCCTTTGGAATCTCGAATAATCACTCTTAGACCTGTAACCTGAGCCGTAGCATTCACTGCAGCATCCCAATTAACCTTCATAAATTGCTCATTTGGCTTACTCCATTTCCTTAGCTCTCTCATTGTATTATCATGTTGTTGAGTAGATTTGTAATCTTCCATATACTTAGCAGCTTTCTTAATAACCAGCTCTGGCTTGTCAAACCTTGTTATC
This sequence comes from Carya cathayensis, assembly GCA_011037825.1. NCBI lineage: Eukaryota > Viridiplantae > Streptophyta > Magnoliopsida > Fagales > Juglandaceae > Carya > Carya cathayensis. The sequence goes on along the minus strand of QGSO01000247.1, from coordinate 1,633,407 downwards.
ATAAATGAAAGCATTTCTTCTACTCCACAGATTTCTTAAGATGCTACCAACCAATTCTAACTCTCCATGCTTTTGATTTTCACACAACCTCTTCCAAAGTTCCAATACATTTGATTCTTCACTTGACCATTTTTTAAGAGTGCAAGACTCCTCACCCCAAATATCACTTGCAGCAGGGCAAGACCATAGTGTATGGATAGGTGATTCCTCTTCCTTTTACAAACAGGACACCAAGGCCCTTTAACTACCTTCCTCTTGAATATGTTTTGTTTTGTGGGAAGTAAGTAAAGACAAGCTTTCCAAAGAAAATATTTTACAGATCTTGACACATTTAATTTACACAAAGACTTCCATGCTGAGTCCTCAATTGGTCCTGTTGAATCTTCACCTTGTAATATCTTGTTTCTATCCATTTCTAGATGATAAGCTATTTTTCTCAGCTTCCTTCTGTTGAAAGATCTTATAAAAAAGGTTTCTATTCCAATCACCAGTGTCTTCATCCATCAACTCCTGAACTGTAGCCTCAATGTTAAGAACATTTGTAGGAGACTGAATCATGTAAGAAACTTGTGAGGGAATCCATTATCCCTCCAAATTATAATTTTTGATCCATTCCCTACCCTCCAAGACAATCCCTCTTTGATTAAGTCCACAACTGATCTAATGTTACTCCAAATTAAGGATGGTCGAGTCCCAAGTTGAGCTTCCAAAATCTTGCCATCTTTAAAATATTTCTTCTACATGATCTGTAAGACAATAGAATTGAGTTGTTGTAGCAACCTCCAAAACTGTTTAGCTTATAAAGCCTTGTTAAAAGCCTCTATGTCTCTAAATTCCAATCCACCCTTTGATTTTGACTCTCCCATCTTAGACCATTTCCTCTACTGATTTTTTCTATCATTAGACTTATGACTTCACCAAAACCTTGACATATGAGAGTTCATTTCCTTACAAAGGCTTCTAGGAAGCATGAATACTGTAACAGCCCGCTAAAATTTAGTCTTATCTTCTCACCCTTCTCTTTCTTTTTCGCACATATTAGACAGCACGACAATCAGTTTTGGATTCTTTCCCGACAGCAGTCACTATCTCTCTCGTCTCTACCCTCACCCGAAATCACATGCATAATTATCTTTTTCCGTAAATCACATTACTTTGTTCTTTACCGACAACTGTAAAATCATGAACAGATTTATCCTAAGCGTTGTACCTCGATGGCGTATTCTGGATCTTATCCACCGAATTTCAAAGTATTAGATAAGCTTGTTTTTAAAATAGCACAATTATAATAATTTAATGAGCTCTGAAAATATTATAATTATGGATAATTACTTAGATTAAATATTTTAGTTGTTTTAAGATATTAAGAGGTTTATTTTTTACGTTGAAAACTCTTATTTAAATTAAATGGTTTTATCCTCTTTGAGTGATTAAAGATACTTTATCATTTTAATAATGATCTTTCTTTTTCCCAAACTCTCACTTTTTCTCATATGGGTTTCTCAAAACACCCGTTCGGTTGCACCACCGTGCGCCGCCGTACACGGCCACCCGTGGTGTTTCACCACCACCATCTTGTTCCTCTCATCCTCATGAACCTCTCCAAGAAATTTCATGGCCAACGGAGCTTCGTAGAGCTCACACTCTCCCGCACTCTCCAAGGCCAAAAATGGTTTCAAACGGCCGATCCGCCGCCGTTAGCCACCGTCCGACCACCACCTCGCCACCACAGCTCCACCACATGTTCCTCTACCTTTCCCTAGCTTGCCATGAAGTTCTATGGCTTTTCGCTACCTCGCGTCTCCTCCGCTCACCGTTCGGATTTACTGTTCACGGCGTGATGCCGCCGTGCTCCGTCACCTTTGACCACCACGAGGCGACCTGAGTCTTCCAAGACCACGCCTAGCCTTTCTCAAACCCAAACTACCACTTTGTGTGGTGGACAGCCACCGTACGCGGTGTTACCGCCACGTACGTTCTTCCGACGCATGTTCGTGACGAGCAGCGAGCGACGCACGTGTTATCCCGTCGATGGTATAACCCTCTATCTCTAGTTATTTTACGTTTAAAGTAGTTAATTGGTTGATTTGTGGTTTGTGTAGTTGTATTTGTGGAGTTCGCTGCGTAGTTGTGAAACAAAGTGTGTTGTGAAGTGTTGGCTTGATTTTGTAGTTTTGTGGACTGTGCTGTGAAGTATGGGCGTGAAATGGATGCCGTAGTTGTGATACCGTGTAGTGTGAAGAGAGTACGCGTGTAGCGTATTCTGTGTAAGCAGCGACGCCGTGCGACGTGCGCTGTAGTGTGTGTGGTGTAGAATGAAGGGAGTGCATGTGAAGTGTACTCCGTGTTGTATGGTGACGCACCGTGTGATGTGCGTCGGGGTGATGAGTGTTGTAGCGAAAGGAGTACGCGTGGCGCGTACTCCGTGTCGCGTAGCGATGCACCGTGAGACGTGTATCGCAGTGATGGGTATTGTAGTGTGGATGGAAGAGAGTTCACGTGAGTGTACTCTGTATTAAGTCGTGAAACACCGGATGGCGTGTCACGAAGGGTTGGATGGCGTAACAGAGAAGTGTAGAGCGTATGGTGTAGTGTTGGGAAACTGTATGACAGTGTCCCGAAGCAGTGGTGTTATGGATTATAGTCCGGGGTGACTGGTGTCATCTTGTGGTTGACTATGGCTAAGAGTATATGGATTGAGAAAGGAATTGTTTGTTTGGTTATTATTGATAATTTTAATGAACTTGTTTTAGTGCAAAGGCTTTCTGAAGTCAAATTATCTCTTCTGGGTATAGTGAAACCTCACGTTGCCGTGGTGTTGCAAGTGCTCATAATATGACAATTGAGTTCAGAAGTGAAAATCTTAAGGACTTGAGTGTTCCTCTTCCAGCTGTTGTGCAGTTCCTCGTGTTTCGCGCTCTATTCTCATAGAACGCGACGATCGAGGTAAGTTAGCCTCTAACTTACTATCAGTTTATTGTGTATGTGTGATGGGTAAGGGAACTACAATTTATGTATGTATGTTATCGTATATGCCATGTCATGCTATGTCATTACATGTTTATCTGTTACGTATGATTTAATCTCTCATGAATATTTATCTGTTACACAATCTTTTCTGTCATACAATGCTGTATGTTATAAGTATGCCATATGATACATGTATGCCATTAAATGTTTATGATTAAATCATATTGTGCCATTTACAAGCATACGCCATGTTAGAAAAGTATATGATATTAAATAATATCTCATGCATTAAGAAAATAAGACATGTTATGTTACGTATAATACGTGGGGCCACAACAACTGTGGAGTACGTATTATATTTTATGTTACGTATAATACGTGGGGCCACAACAACTGTGGAGTACGTATTATATTTTATGATACGTATAATACGTGGGGCCACAACAACTGTGGAGTACGTATTATATTTTATGTTACTTATAATGCGTGGGGCCACAACAACTGTGGAGTACGTATTATATCTTATGTTACTTATAATCGTGGGGCGTATTATATTTTATGTTACTTATAATGCGTGGGGCCACAACAACTGTGGAGTACGTATTATATTTATGTTACTTATAATGCGTGGGGCCACAACAACTGTGGAGTACGTATTATATTTTATGTTACTTATAATGCGTGGGGCCACAACAACTGTGGAGTACGTATTATATTTTATGTTACTTATAATGCGTGGGGCCACAACAACTGTGGAGTACGTATTATATTTTATGTTACTTATAATGCGTGGGGCCACAACAACTGTGGAGTACGTATTATATTTTATGTTATGTGTATTCATGGGGCCACAACAACTGTGGAGCATGAAGTATGGGGCCACAACAACTGTGGAGCATACACTACGTGAGACACAGCAATTGTGACACGTAGAATACGTGGGGCCACAACAACTGTGGAGTACGTATTATATTTTATGTTACTTGAATACGTGGGGCCACAACAACTGTGGAGTACGTATTAACGCACGTTATTAATCAAGACAATTGAATAATATTCCAAGTTTATGTTAAGTCCAGTTTCAGATCAAATACATGATAAGTCAAGTTTTAGATCAAGTCCATGTTATGTTATGCTCACGTATATGTTATGTTCATGTCATGTTATGTTCAAGTTTATGTTATTTTCAAGTTCTTATTTATGTTATGCATGTTTACGTTCATGCTATATTTCAAGTCCATGTTATGTTTCACGTTCATGTTATGTTGTTTGTTCATGTTATGTTTTAAGCTTAAGTTTATGCCATGTTAAGTCAAGTTCAATTCACGTTTAGGTTCTGGTTAAGTCATGCTATATGTCAAGTTATGCTATGCTTATGTACGACTATACTTATGCATTTATGCTTTTACTGCCATGCATGCATCTTTAACCTGTGTGTGAGTTTTATGTTAACTTACTGAGATTTGTAATCAAATCTCACTGTGGTAGTCCCAACTACCATTCCCCCCGAATGGTAGATCTTGTTACAGGACCCAAAGGAGAATTGGAATCTGACCAACTGAATACGGTCAACTAGGCCACGGTGCGATGTTGATGATGGTATAGTATTTAACTAGGTTAATACTTGTAACTTTTGGAGTTGTAT
>QGSO01000247.1:1489794-1628631 GCA_011037825.1 Carya cathayensis | reverse complement strand
TTTTACGTTGAAAACTCTTATTTAAATTAAATGGTTTTATCCTCTTTGAGTGATTAAAGATACTTTATCATTTTAATAATGATGAAGAAATATTATTTTATAAACTTTAGTTTATAAAATAATATTCTATCTTAATTCCTCTCAGTGTTGTAATTAAGTATTTTATTAATTTAAATGATTTTATCATCTTCGATTAATTAACGGTACTTTATCATTTTAAATAATGATGAGGAAATATTATTTTATAAATTTTAGTTTATAAAATAATATTCTACCTTAATTCATCGTAGTGTTTTATTTAAAATAAAACACTTACGCGTTTTCAAATCAGTGTTTTAACCTTTTGGAGTTGTATCTCAAGTATTTTTTTTATCACAACCATTTTGGACTAGTGTGGTGATCACGTCTATTTAGAATGCCTTTATGTATGAAATATGTTTCAAGTATTTGGGATATTTTAGTTTGGTGCATAGTATTGCTAAAGAAAAAAATTATCCGCTGCGAATATTGCATAATGCTAGATGCATGTTAGGAACATTGCATCTTATATGTCATGAACGGGGGCAGGTAACCTTGTGTTGCATGTCTCGACGCTTCAAATGTCCGTTCAATCCCAAGCGGAATTTGGGGGCGTCACAAATACACTCATTGAATAGGTTGGAATTGCCTGTATTACTGCTTTCAAAAGAACCTCATTCCCAGCTTGAGAAATGAAGTTGTTTTTCCAACTATTGATCTTCTCCCATATTCTATCCTTTATAACTCTAATGGAATTATATTTAGATCTACCCACAAAAGAGGGTAAACTCAAATACCTCTCATAATTGTTACTAACAGAGGCTCTAAGAACTCTTTGAAGCTAGTTTTTGACTTGAGGGTTGGTATTGAAACTAAACATAATTGAAGTTTTTTTGTTTATTCATACAATGACCAGAGGCCCGTTCATACTTGCTCAAAATAGCTTGGACTTTCTACCACTTTGTCAACAAAGCTCTACAAAAAAGGATGCTATCATCAACAAATAAGAGGTGATTCACTGGCTGACATCCCCTTGCTATTTTCACTCATCTGATATCTCCTGAATCTTCAGTTGCTATCAACATTGAAGTTAGACTCTCAGCACAAATGATGAATAGGTATGGTGAGATAGGATCTCCTTGCCTAATTCCCCTTGTGGGCTTAAAAATTTCACCAGGTCGTCCATTGATTAACACATCATAAGTCACTGAAGATACACAGGCCATAATAAGGGAAATCTATTTCTCACAGAAATGAAGTTGTGTCATAATTCTTTATAGAAAACTCCACTCTATATGATCTTATGCCTTAGATATATCAAGCTTCAAGACTGTACTTCCAGTTTTCCCTCTTTGTCTAGTCGTCATGGAATGAAGTGTTTCATAGGCTATCATAACATTATCAGTAATTAATCTTACCAGGATAAAAGTACTTTGATTATTTTGATATGATATGAGGAAGGATCTTTTTCAGCCTATTAGCCAGAGCTTTAGACACTATTTTATAGAGCATATTACAAATGCTTATTGGTCTAAACTCACTAGCACAAGTAGGGTTTTTATTTTTATTTTTTGGGAACAAAGTAATATATGTAAAATTAATACAATTATCAAAATCCCCCCCCCCCCCAATTAAGAAATTTTAAAGCAGCAGAACATACCTCCTCTCCCACAATGTGCCAATAGGACTGGTAGAAGCAAGCACTGAAACCATATGGGCCTAGAGACTTTAAGGGAGCCATTTGTTGTAAAGCCTCTTTAATATCTGCAGTTGTGAAAGGTTGCTGCAACTCTTCATTTATTTCAATTGTGACTCGTGGTCTAACATCTTTAATACAGTCCTCAATAATTGCTAATGAAGGATTAATAGAATTGAACATGTCTATGTAAAACTGCTTGAACACCATTTCAATCTCCCAAGGTTCCTTGACCAAATAGCCTCAAGCATCCTTAATAAACTTAATCCAATTTTTTTTTTCCTTCGTTGGGGTAGCACATGCATGAAAATTTTGTGTTATTGTCACCTAGGTGGTACCAATTCCTTTTTGCACGTTATTTTCACTTCATATTCTCTTGCTCAAGCATCAGACCCTACTGCTAAGACAAAGTCTTAATGGCTGCTGCATTGTGTGGACCTTTATCTAGTTGCATTTGTTTAAGAATGTCAATTTTTTTTTCTTCAATTTCCTTTTTAATATCCCTTTTCTCCTTTGAACTCCATCTATGTAATGCTCCACTACATGTCTGCAACGACTTAGTAACTTGCCATTGAGTCTGAGAATTACTAAACTTTGACCAGGATACCTTTATAACTTGCTATCCTTTTGTTTCTAACATCCACTTTGCCTCAAATCTAAAGATCTTCCTTTTAAAACCATTACTAGGTTACCCCCTTAACTGTCAGCGGGATAGGGTTATGATCTGATCTTTTTGAAAACAAGACTTCTACTTCACTCAATCTGAAAATCTCTAACCACTCTTGGTTAATTGGCCACAGCTCTGTCTAGTCTCTCTTTAATAAAAGATTCATCTTCATGTCTATTACTCTAGGTATACTTGTTCCCCTTCCAACCCAAATCATATAAGCAATTTGATTCCAAAGCCCTTCTAAAATCATCCATTTGTTTCTCAGGTCTTGGGCTATCATCACTCTTATCATCCTGAGCTATGATTTCATTGAAGTCACCCATAATACACCAAGGCTGTCTCTAATCAATGCAAATAGTTGACAACAAATTCCATGAATAACTTCTCTTATTAGTATCGGGTATTCCATAGAAGCCAGAGAAAAACCAATTCAGTTTTCTCTCAGCCAAGTAAAGACGCACATGTATATGTTAACTTGAGTAATTCATGACTTTCACTTCTTCATCACTATTCCAAAACAAAGCTGCTCCTCCTTTCCTACCAATAGGATCAATTGCAAAACAATTGATAAACCCTAATCTCCTCTTCACATTTTCCATGACTTGCAACCTCATCTTAGTTTCAATAAGAAATACTACTGTGGGCTGCTTATCTCTAACTAAAGGGCAGAGATCGTAAACTATCCGGTGGTTCCCAAGCCCCCGGCAGTTCTTAGTATCCAGTGGTTCCCAAACCCCCGACAGTTCTTAGTATTTTCATAATGATTGGCACTGCTGACTAGTAGCCTCTGCCAATTGCATTTCGTTGGATTCATCGCAAAGTTGAAACCCAATTCCACCCTTCTTTCCCACTCCATACTCTATCTAACACACCACCCTCCTGACCAAAACTCTTATGTTTTTTTATCAGAAAGTAGAAGAGAATTCGAAGTACCTTGAGTTCTTGCACGCCTTTTCCATCTTCTTTGATTCCTCCGTTCTCCTCCATTGATCTGCTTTATCTCCTCCTTCATGTTAACTTCAGGAACATCATTAACATTATTTTTTTTAGGCCCAATGGGTCTCTCAATTGAAATGGGCCGCAACCCATACAATTTAAAAGCTAGCCCGTTACTAACTGTGGCCCATCCACTTCAATAGGAACATTAGCATCTAATTCAGGAGGCATTGAATTTGGGATTCCTTTTAAATTCTTTCCATTCGTTATTTCCTTCAATTTCTGTTGCCCCGTACTTTCATCCCTCAAATCCTTATTTGTCACCATTTTCTCCATCTACTTTCCATTTTCATTAATGTCTCCATGATTTCTGCAGTCTGTATTCTGTTTTTCAAAAAAGTCGTTAGTCTCATCAATGCCATCCCTTCTCAAAGAGTGCATAGAGTTGGACCATTCGCCGACCGATGAGAAACTTTTGTGATCTTTCCTCTATACCGTTACTAACAAAGCCACCACCCACCATTCATAGGGTGTTGATATCAACTCCCAACCAATAACCAAATTGTTTTTTTTTATCAAACATTTTCACTCTAACTGACGAATAACCTTGAGGTCCCTAGACAATACGACCACACTTAAAACGAAGCTTTGGAAGCTTTTCTTATTTTAGAGGTATCCACACTCTATTGCCCAACAAATTGATAGATCTTCCTCTAGAGATAGGTTTCTATAAATCAATTCCAATTCCAGTATGTAGAAAGTGCTCCATCCAATGTCGTCTTCTTAAGTATCGACTTCCTTTACAACTCTTATTGTCTTACCAATTTGCTTACCTATATCAACATTCATGCAGGCCAATGGTAAGCAGTGAAGTTGGATCCAAAAAATTTCTAAGGAGAATTGCATTTTTGAGGTGGAGTCAGCCCATCAAACGGTTTAAGAATAAACAGATTCATGTCAAATAACCAATGTCTTCCTTTCAATACGTACTCTCGATCTTCTTGAGTTTCAAAAGAAATGACAAAGAGATCAGGAGAAATATCTTGAAAAGAGAACGGCCATCCTGTTTTCCAAATCTTTGCCATTGTTCAAAGTACGACCTTTTTGCCAACTAATAGATCGAGCACAATTTCCCAACTACACCTCTCTCCCTTCTTTGTTTTTATAGCCAGACGTTCTTTATCTACATTTGTCTCACAATCTTCTTCTTCGATCAAGTAAAATTGTTGCCACATCTCTTCTATATTATCCATCTCTCTCAATTCAACAATTCAGATTAGAGAACTAGCCTCACTCTTGCATAAGCAAGTTGTGAGAAATACCTTTACATTGACTTCTCCTTTTAGAGAATGCGGGAGAATACTACCTCTTATTACTATTATCACTTGAATGATAAAATTTGACCGATAAGATTTAACTTTTAAAATGTATTTTTTAAATTAAATTAAATTAAATAAGTAGTATATAGCGGAGAAAATATTAATATTCTCTTAATCATTTTGATCTATCACTCTCCGTAGGTACTATATTCGACTTTCATATGCTATGAAATTAGAAAGAATGCTTAAAAAGGCTGACTGTTGCACCACAAATTACAGACGTACGACACACTCAACAAAGCCACTTGCAGGCTTGCACCCATTGCCCACCGTTTCTCTTCCATCTCCGGCATGGATTTGACGTCGAATAGGAAGTATTTGTCTTGAAAATTCACGAAGGACAACGACTAATAAATGTGCCTATTAAATGTATATGTTATTATATGTGAATTATTTATTTATTTTTATTTTTTAAAATAATTTTTAACTATTACAAAAATAAAATATATAAATTTATGAATAGTCAATTTTTTATTCATTAAAAAAAATAAAATTATTAAATATTTTTAAAATTATTACTTACTCATTACTATATAATGAATAAATAGATAATCTAATATGGAAATTTGATGTGAATAGCTAAAATTAAATTCATCTTATATTATTTTATTGTTATATAATAAAAAAATAGTTATTCTATTAATGTGAAAATTTATCTAAATGAAATAGTCTAAAGTCAAATTTTTCTTACATTCATAAACATATATCCTTTTACTTTGACCCTTTTACTTTGACTAATCTGTTGAAGATACTCTCAAGTAACCTTTTTTAAATGGATAGTGGAGAAATAGGGTAAAGACAAAAGTTTTATTGATTTTTGGAAAAATGTGGGTCTTATTTCTAAAATATATTTAAATTATAACTTTTTCTATTTTAGAATTATAATCTAAAATATAGGGTTTTTTTAATTTATTTGAGAGAAATGGGGTATTCTTACAAGTTTTACGCAACTTTCTTCTGAAATAGTACTATTACTTTTTATATTTTAGAATTATAATATAAAAAATAGGGTTTTTTTTTATTATTTAAGAGAAATGGGGTATTCTTACAAGTTTTACACAACTTTCTTCTGAAATAGTACTATTACTTTTTAAATTCAAACCTATCAAAATTAAATAAATACTATTTTTGTATTTCACTGAATGAATGAGGGTACACAATTGATACATATTTTAATGATTCTCAAAATATCATTAGACATAGTTATGTTTAAAAAATAATAATAAAACAGCTCGAGTTGTAAAAGTTATAGTTCCAAATTTAAGGTCCATATAAAAAATATATATATATTCTCATTTTTTTTATTATAACTTCCATATACTTTGGGGCATAACAAGATGGAAAACACAATATCTGTTTATTATTTCCATGAATGTGGATAATATAAATGGATAATACCATTGGGTTAGGTATTATTGAGCTAATCATGTTAATTCTTCGTACTTTATGTTGATAATTACGATAATGTATTTTTTTCACTTGATAAATTACACACGTACCCTATGTATCTTATACACTAATCTCATCCTTAATCTTTTTATATTATTATTATTTAAAGATTTGGAAGTGTTTGTTTTGATTTTGATAAAAAGAAGGGCTTGACCAGTCAAGCCTTAGCCATTCACTACTGTAAGGAAAAGGAAGCATTTATCTTTTGTTAGTGTTCCAAACCAAGTCCCCAAGTTCAAAGTCAATTATCTGCAACTGTGAAAAACCACCACCATAACAAGCGAACCATTAAAAGTCTTTTCAGACTTGTAGCTTTCACCAAGACGTTCCAAACCCAAAATCCTTTATATTGCACCAAAGTTCATTAACTACAGCACGCACTAGAACTATAATTCATAGACAGCAATTTTCATAGCCTAACGTCCCACTCAGCATAAAAAGGGTAATAAAATATAACAACTTGTCATGTCAAAACTTCAAATTTCAATGTCACGAGGCCTACTCAATCTATGGTGATGTTATACAATAGAGCTACTTGTCAGTGGAAGAAACCTGGGTGCTGACAGCGAAGAGAGGTCTAAGGATGTCTGAGGAGAAGAGAAGACCGGTTGATCGTGGGTTAGCTAAGAGGAGTTTGTGAGTTTTGTTTTGTGCTTAAGGCCTATTTCTTGTTTGGGTTTCTTTTGCTTAAGTCCAGTGTTTATTTCCTAGTCCAGTGTCTGCTATTTTAGTCCAATGCAAGTATCTCGGTATGTATGTTATTCGCATTAGATACATAGATTGGCAGCTCTCTCTCTGTGTGCTTTGACAAGAGTTTGTTACGAGGGAGGCAAATATAATATTCACGTGTAAGAGGATTTCCTGCAAAATACAATACAATTCTCTCAATCTCTCTCCTCAATTTTTCTCATAAATTTCTCTGTATATTCTTCTAGAGATTACTCAGCTTCAAAGTGAACTCAACAATTTCGTCATTGGATCCGGCTTGTAACAAGTTGGTACCAGAGTTGGTCATCTTTGGCAGCCCCTTCTCATCACCATGGCAAAAGGCACATGCATCAATCAGCTGCAAGATGGGTTAAATCTTTTCAAGAAGGCGACAGAGTCTTAGCTAAAGATGCTAGAAACTGAGATGCTAGCACTTAAAGGGTAATCGGACTTGCTAGTTTAGCAGCCGTAAGCCTTGACATTGGAGTTGCAGGAAGGAAAATAAAAAATAAAAAATAAATAAAAAAACCCCAAGGGCATCAGCACAAAAAGTTTTCATCTGGGGTTTAAAATGGAGCATAAGCGTATGATGAGGTCAGTGGAGACATTGTGCCTTGGTCAGTGAGGATTGACTTACTTTCTTTTCAGGGTGAGGACCCTTTGGATTGGCTTTACAAGGTTAACCAATTTTTTTATTCCACAATACACTGCCTCACCACAAGCTAAGATTGGCTTCCTCCACATGGAAGGAAAGGAATTGGAAGTGGAAGAAAGCCAATGGTATGGTTTCAAGACCTAGAAGAGTCAAGATCGAGATTCCTTTGTTAAGGCCTTCCTAATTAGGTTTGGCCCTAGTTCATACAATAATCCCTAGGACCCTTATAAGGTTGAGGCAAACAAGCTCTGTTGAGGAGTATAAGGTGGAGTTTGAGGCCCTATCTAATAAACTACATAGGCTATCTTACCCACATAAGCTAAGTTGCTTTTTAAGTGGTCTGAAGGAAGAAATCAGTCTACTTATCCAAATGCTCAATCCTCGAAACCTCTCGACAACTTTTAGCCTAGCTAAGATACAAGAAGAGCATGTTAAAATTAGTAGGAGGTGTTGCAAGAGTACCACACCTAATTATGTTGATGCAGGCATTTAAAAAGGGACTAATTCACAAGAACGTGACTCTAATAAAGCAGTCAATATTGTCATGGTACCAATCCAGAAAATAAAACCCAACCAAATGAAGGAACAAAGGGAAAATAGCTTATGCTATTACTGTGATTCCAAGTGGACCCATGCCACAAGTGCAAGAATCCAAGGCTATTTTTTATAGAGGAGGTGGATGATGATGGTGATAATGAGGCAGAAGTATCCACTAGTTTTCACAAGTTGATTCAGGTGAGGAAATTGTGGGATTCTCGAAGGTAACCACTAAACCTAAGGTTTCCCTCCATGCTCTAATTGATTCATCCAACTCTTGGACCATGAGGGTTAAAGGAAGGGTTGCACGGCAGTGGATTGTGATTTTGATAGACTTAGACATCACTTACAATTTTCTAGACCCTGCTGAGGCAAAAAAAATCCAGGTTTCCTATTTGTTTGGAAGAAAAAGTTAAAAGTAAGAGTGGCAAATGGCGACCAACTAATTAGTGAAAGAAAACAACTAGGAGTTAAGATGAATATCCAGGGATTCTCTTTCACCTTAGATTTGTTTGTTGGGATTGGCTGGTTGTGATAAGGTTTTAGGAGTGCAGTGGCTACAAACTTTGGGAACCATCTCATGGAATTTTTAACAACTTACCATGCAATTCACCTTGGATGGTCAAAACATCACCCTACAAGGAACGGTATCAACCCAACTCCTAGAAGAAAGTCCTTGCAACAAGCTTAACAAGTTAGAAATGAAGGAGTTATATTACAATTGATAGATGAAGGGGAACCTACCCTTAAGCATAATCATTCTAAGCCTCTAAAATGGGTGCTGGAACAATATGTTGATGTGCTCAAGGAATCAAAGGGTCTCCCTCCCTATAGGACATATGATCACTCCATTAACTTGTTGCAAGGGGCTAAATCAGTATCTATAAGGCCATATTGATACCCTTTTCCCATAGGATGAGATTGAAAGAATTTTCGAGGAGATCTTAAACTAAGTGGTAATTTAGTCCAGCCAAAGTCCCAATTCCTCTCTAGTCTTATTGGTTAGATAGGCAGATGGGACATGGAGATTGTGTGTGGATTAGAGGGCTCTCAACCAAGCCACTGTAAAGGATACATTTCTCATACCAATGGTGGAAAAACTGCTGGATGAGTTGAGTGGGTCAACGTTATTTTCCAAATTAAACCTCAAGTCCGTTACCACTAGATTAAGGTCAAGCCTAAAGATGTGCACAAGACAACCTTTCGTACCCATAAAGGCTATTATGAATTTTTAGTGATACCATTTGGGTTAACTAATGCCTCATCCACCTTTCAAAATTAGATGAATAAGGTTTTCAAGCCTTATTGAAGGAGTGTTTTTTTTCTTTTTCTTTTTTATGATATATTAGTGTACAGTAAAAATGAGGAAGAGCACCTTAAACACTCTAAGCCTATTGAGGAATCATCAATTATTTGCTAAATGGTTCAAATGTTGGTTTGGGTGTCGGGAAATTGGTTATTTAGGCCACTTGATTGTTTGGCAAGGGGATTCATGTTGATCTAGAAAAATTAAAATTTATAATAGACTAGGCTCAAGCTAGTGTCACGACCCAAGTGGCTAGGGCTAATGGCATGCTCAAGGGTGCGACCCTAGAGTGTTCTAAAAGACTCTGGTGGGATCCAGAGGGTGCTAGAAGACTCCAAAATAATTTGGAAGGTGAAAGTTTTAGATGATCCTAGAAGGCTCTAGAGAAGTATAGAGTGTGGCAGAAGGCTCCAAGTATTCTAGTGTTCTAAAGAGAGTTCTAGAGAGTGAGTCTCTAGAATAGTGTGGAGATGCTCTAGAGTATTCTAGGAATTCTGGAATAATGTAGAGGTGGTGGACTTCTCTAGAAGGATCTAGAGAATTCATGCAAAATATTGGATTAGATTGTTCTCCATTGTCCATTGAGGAGATGGTTGGCTATAAAAGGAGAAAATGTCTCATTTGTGAGACATCTCATATCTCATCATATCTTAGAGTGAGAGAGAGAGAGTGAGAGTACTTCAAATTAGTCTTGAAAGGGTCAGCAAGCTTGGGTGAAAGCTTGGGGAGAGCGTTGTACAAACACCTTGTATACAATTCTTGTATAATGGAATTCCTTCCCATATTCTCTTGTGTGACTTTGTGTCATGTGTGTGACTTTCCTCCAAGAGCAGGTGAGGCGCAAGTGTCAACACACCAAGGCATGTGGGCAAGAGGGGTTGGAAGTTCTGGGAATAGGTTGACATGATCTTTTTTGGGAGAAAACTTCCTAAGTGCCATACATTCGTGAGTAAGCAAGTGCTTGCAAGTCTTGATCTGTGAGAGTTGGTATTAGAGCAACTTTTGTACATGGCGACTAAAGACAATGACCCTGTGAAGGCAAAAAAGCCCTCAAGCAAGGATGTGATGGTTGCGATTACATCATTGGAGTCAAAGTTGGTGAAGCTGAAAGAGCTTGCATTCAACCGACTAGCAATGATCAAGGAAGCTTTGTCCAAGGAAGGGTGGAATTTTGATGATGCAGTTCCATGAACACTTTGTGTCTGCCTTAAGAAAAGTTGGAGAACTCAATGAATGGATGGACAACCTTGAGGAGAGTGGGAGCTCTTAAGTCGTGGATGAAGAGATGATATCCACTTTCATCAAAGGGCTTTAGAGGCAAGGGTGTAGTCCTTGGATTTGGAGATTGCACTTTGCAAAAGGCCATTATGGGTTTGGATCGAGAGACCCAAAAAAAGAAGAAGAAGGTACATGCACCAGAACCAAAGGTTTATGATGGCGCGCAAGATGCTCGAGATATTGACAACTCGATATAGAGCATGGAACGATATTTCAATAGCATTGACACTAACGAAGATGATGAGAGGGTACAAATGGCTACAATGTATCTAGCTAACATGATTGCACTTTGGTGGAGAAGGTGCTACGCGGACATTTTGAAACACATCAAACGATCAAGATGTGGGATTCTTTCAAAAGAGAGCTTAAGAAGCGTTTCTACTTGGAGAATGTGGAGTTAGAGGCTTATCGAAAGCTTTGAAGGCTCAAACATGATGAGTCTTTAAGGGAGTGCATGAAGGAGTACTTGTCCTTGATGTTGGAGTTACCTAACATGCCAGAGCAGAAGTCACTTTTTGGTTTCCTTGATGGTCTACAATCATGGACCTCACAAGGGTTGAATCAATAAGGGGTGAAGGATCTCACATCCGCAATCACCAAGGTTGAAAAGTTGGTAGACTTCAAGGATGGAGCTAGAAAGTCGAGGAATGGGAGAGATGGCCACACTAAGGGTGGGGAGATCACCAAAGGAAGAAAGGGAGTGACGCCTCCCTAAGGTCAAGCGACACTGAAGTGAGTGAAGCTGAGTGTTCGAGAAAAGGAGACAAGAAGAAAAAAGACAAGCCAATCAAGAAGGATAAGAAGAGTGAATTGGAGTGCTTCTTGTACAACGAAACAAACTTGGTGCGCAATTGCCCGAAGAGGAAAGGGTTGAATGCCATGAGAAGAATTAATCAAAGAAGGGATCCGAGCAGGCAATTCCTCCTACAGTGAAAAGGAAAAGCGGCTTTGGAGTATTCAAATTTTTGGAGCTGTGTCAAAGAAGAATGCCAAGATGGAAGAACCATCGAGGTGGAAGAACAAGAACATGTTATATACTGAAGTGAAGGTAAACGGACAACCTTCCATGGCCTTGGTGGATACGGGTGCCGTACATAACTTCGTAAGTGTGGAAGAAGTAGAGAAGCTTGGGTTGAAGGTCAAAGAGTATAAAGGATGGTCCAAGACGGTCAATTAAGAAGTTGAACCCATCTACGTTGTAGTAAGGAGTCCACCATCACAATAGGAGAATAGTCAACTCACCGTAGCTGAGCTCAACGACCACCCAATGATTCTTGAGATGGACTTCTTAAGGAAGTTGGGGACAATCCCAATTCCACACTTGGGATCAATGATACTACTAAGCAAAGAAAAGACTTGCACAGTACCATTGGTGGAGAGGTGAGAGTTCAAGAAAAAACAAAAGCAACTCACAACATTTCAACTACAAGAGGCAAATGAAAAGGTCAAGAGAAGTAATGACGAAGCATTCTCTTCAACTTTTTCTGAGATTGTGAGGATTCCAAAGACTGCCCATGAAGAGGTCATCATGAGATTGGGTAAGGGTGAATGTGACAACCTATCTGGCTAGGGCTCGTGGTATGCTCAAGGGTGCGACCCTAGAGTGTTCTAGAAGACTCTAGTGGGATCCAAAGGGTGTTAGAAGACTCTAGAATAATCAAGAGGGTGAAGGTTCTAGGTGATCTAGAAGGCTCTAAAGAAGTCTAGAGTGTGGTGGAAGGCTTTGGAGTATTCTAGTATTCTAAAGAGAGTTCTAGTAGGGGTGTAATTGGTCCGGTCCGATCAGGGGAGGTCACGGACTGAGAATTTCAATCCACCCTTTTTGTTGGACAAAATCATACCGATTACACCTATACGCCAGACCGGACCAGTAGCCATTGGTCCGATTCGGTTCAAGAACATTTTCTCCTCTTTTCTTTTTTGGAAGATAAATTAATACAAAAAATTAATTAAATTTGTAAAACTAAAATTAAATGAGCTCTTTAATGTGGATTATGTAACTAACTCAATAAAGAAAGAACTAATTATAATTATATTTATGATGTTAATAGTTACTAACTTAGTATTTTAGTATTCATAATGGCCGATATTAAAATTCTAACATTTTATATATGGTTTATGAATATTAAGTAATTTCATTGTCCATATATTACTCATGCTTACTTGCAACTTAGGCATCTTTAAAAAAATTACTTGATTACTTTAACTAGGTGTAAATAGTAGAATATGTATCTACATATAATAAGATGTATTATCATATGCTATATTAGTTAATTGATAGCATATATTAGTTTACATTTTATATGGTCAATAGTGATAGATTAGATGAAAATTACATAATTAACTTATTCAACTACTATATAAAATAATATATTATATATAGAAAATATTTAAAAATTTTATATGAAAATATTTCGATCTAATTTTATTCGGTCGAGTAAAAAAAAAAACCACACCTTGGGACCAAACCGAAAATTCAGTTTCTCATACACCATGGACCAAGACTGACCAATATGATTTTCGGTTGGATTCGGTCCAATTAGTTTTTTCGATCCAGATTGAAAATCTTTCACCCCTAAGTTCTAGAGAGAGGAGTCACAAGAATAGTGTAGAGATGCTCTAGAATATTCTAGGGGTTCTAGAATATTGTAGAGGTGGTGGAAATCTCCGGAATGGTCTAGAGAGTCCATGGGAGATATTGAATCAGATTGATCTCCACCGTCTATTAAAGAGGTCGTTGGCTATAAAAGGGGAAGGGGTCTCATTTGTGAGGCATCTCATATCTCATTGTATCTCAGAGTGAGAGAGAAAGAGTACTCTCAAGTGAGTCTTGGAAGAATGAGCAAGCTTGGGTGAGAAATTTTTACAAACATCTCGTATACAATTCTTGTATAGTGGAATTCTTTCTCATATTCTTGTGTGCCTATGTGATCTGTGTGTGACTTTCCTCCAAGAGCGGGTGAGGTGCAAGTGTCAACACTCCAAGTTGTGTGGGAAAAGCGATTGGAAGTTTCGGGAGTTGGCTTACTTGGATTTTTTCAGGAGGAAACTGCCTAAGTGTCGTACATTAGCAAGTAAGTAGGTGCCTGTGGGTCTTGGTCTGTGACACTAGGACCCTAAAAGTCCTAAGAGGATTCCTAGGTCTCACTAGTTTCTATAGAATATTTAAATATAAAAAAAAAAACTATGAAGATATGGTTGTTGCTTTCACTGTTCTGTTAAGGAAGGATAGTTTCCAATAGAATGAAGTAGTTGAGACAACCTTTCTAGAACTAAATGAAGCACTCACCCAACTACTGGTATTGGCCCTCCCTGATTTCTCTAAATCTTTTATTATTGAATGTGATTCCTCAAGTAAGGGAGTGGGAGCTGTCTTAATTAGGGGTGGGCAGCAGCAGGGGCTCGCACCATGCTACCCTGCCCCACTAGGACATATATTTATATAAATAAATATATATTTATACATATTTATAAAAATATAAATATTTATATAAATAAATTGTATCTATTTATATACAATAATATTGAGTCTCACATTACTTAAGTAAGACTTTTGAATTGCTTTGGCCCCTCCTATATAAAGGTTGGCCTAGGAGGTCAAGGCAATACTATTTACTAGTTTTTAAATTATGGTTATATTTATAAATTTTAATTTACTATTTAAATTATTTGATAATTTAAGTTCAAAAAATATTATTTTGGACCCAAAAATAGTTTTTAGGCCCAATGGGCCATGGGTACCATTGGATTGGCCCCCGAGGGGGTGAGGTGTCCGACCCCGCCCCTGCCTACGCCCCGGGGGAGGGGAGGGGTGCAGGGGTGCAAATCCTGTGCCCGCCCATGTGTGAGCGGGGTGCGGGAAGGGTCAACCACACCCATGCAGGTAGCACCTTTAGTCTTAATGCAATAAGGTAGACTAATTTCCTTTTTCAGTCTGGCACTTAAACGCATGGCCCTTTTGTTATCAACTTATGAAAAATAGTTGTATGCACTAGTAACTGCAATTCATAAGTGGAGACTCAACCTCTTGGGATCAATCATTTATAGTTAAGACTGACTACTATAACTTAAAATACCTACTCGACCAGAAAATTGGGACTCATATGCAGCAGAAGTCGCTAAGCAAGTTTTTAGGCTACAACTTTATTGTTGAGTATAAATGACAAGAAAATAGAGTGGAAGATACTTTATCACGTAATGAAGAAGAATTTTCTTTGGCTTTAATATTAGTACCTTCTATGTAATAATTGGAAGAAATCAAGCAAGGGTATGTCAAGGATCCAAGTATGCAAGACTTAGGGCATGTTTGGGTAATGGGATGAAATTAGAGTTTTAAAAATAATAGTGAAACGGTTTGAGTTAAAATGCTTTATTGGGTTTTGGGAAAGTTGAGAGAAAAGTTTTATAAAAATATTATAAAGTTAAAAAAATTGTTTGAATATAATTTTTTCCATATTATTTTTGTTTTGAAATTTAAAAATGTTGTATTATTTATTGTATTTTGTTTGGAAGTTTGAAAAAATTATAATGATTAGATAAAAATTTGAATATTTGCAATTGAAAGTATTTTGTATTTAAGATATTTGATAATGAAATTATGAAAAGTCTTCAAATGAGACAAGATGGTTTGAACTCATCTCACTTCCCAAACATGGCCTTAGTGTCTAATGCCTTCAAAGTTACTACTGTTTTACAAGGGGAGGCTCTAGATTGCAAGTTGTCCAAAATTAAAGGCTAAACTCTTACTGTTCTTACATGGCAGCTCATGGGGGTGTCATTCTAGATTTGATAAGATCATCCATAGCGTAAGGAAGGATTTTTATTGGCCTAGAATGAAATCAGATGTCAAGACGTTTATTCCTAAAACATGTATTTAAGCTACATAGATTACTACAATCTACAGTATCAAACAGGGATAACGTATCAGATAGGGATGGCACTTTCACTAGTCTATTTTGGGATGAATTGTTTAAGGCTCAGGAGTTTCAGCTAGCCTTCAATATAACGTACCACCCCCAGATTGATGGGAAGTCAGAGGTAGTGAACAAGTGCCTAGAGACATATCTAAGGTGCTTTGTAGGGGATAGGCCAAAGGATTAGGTTAATTGGGTGTCCCTTGCAGAGTGGTGGCACAACACCACCCAACATGCTTCGACAAAGCTTACTCATTTTGAGGCTTTTTATAAGTACTCCCACCTAAGCTACTTTCTTACATACCTAGCACTACCAAAGTAGAGGAAATTGAGATATTTCTACAATCTAGGGACCTCATGCTTAACTCCTTCACCATAACCTACATAGAGCTCAAGAGTGGATGACTAAATATGCTAACTTGAGAAGAAAAGAACAAGGATTCGCAATGGGGGAGCAGGTATACCTTAGTCTCCAACCATACAGCCAAACCTTTGTAGCATGTCATTAGAATTTGAAACCAGTGCTAGGGATGTAACCGGTCCGATTTAGTCCAGTTTTAGACAAAATTTGAGATCGAATCGGTATGCACTGATTTTGTATTTTCAAAAACCGATTATGAACTGGTTATCCTCCTAAACCGATACCTCTTGTTTTACTGGTTCGGTTCGTTTTTCTGGTTTTAATAGTATTAGTATATATTAGTATTAGTTATAGTAATTAGAATAACTATATATTAGTATTTGTTATAATGATTTTAATTTATTATAACTATATCATTGATAGTGATTAGTATTAGTATTAGTATTACTATATCATTATTATATATAATTATTTAATATAGTGATTTATATAGTAATTTATATAT
This sequence comes from Carya cathayensis, assembly GCA_011037825.1. Classification (NCBI taxonomy): domain Eukaryota; kingdom Viridiplantae; phylum Streptophyta; class Magnoliopsida; order Fagales; family Juglandaceae; genus Carya; species Carya cathayensis. The sequence goes on along the minus strand of QGSO01000247.1, from coordinate 1,612,220 downwards.
AGACTTAAAATATAGTAATATAGTATTAGACTATTAGTATTAGGCTATATATATATTTTATGATTAAAACATATGATCAAATAAATTTTTAAGATTAAAATTTTATGTACTGACAAGTGGCTCTGTTGTATAGCAATCCCTCATCTTTTAAAACTCTTGCCCACAAGGTGTGGAAAGGAAGCCTTTAGTTTGTAATAGTTTTCCCAAGGTCTTGTACCTGCCAATGAACCAACAACTAGACAACTGGACAAATGTGTAGACGGATTTGCCGATCCAAAACCTCCTCTAGTTCTGGTTGCAAAACTCCTTAAGGGTTAATCGGGGGCAGTATTGTTGCTACTGTGATGTGTTCTCCCAAATGTTTCTAAGTTGGGAGATGTGGAAGATGGGGGGGGGGGGGGGNCCCCCCCCCCCCCCCCCCCCCCCCCCCCCATCTTCCACATCTCCCAACTTAGAAACATTTGGGAGAACACATCACAGTAGCAACAATACTGCCCCCGATTAACCCTTAAGGAGTTTTGCAACCAGAACTAGAGGAGGTTTTGGATCGGCAAATCCGTCTACACATTTGTCCAGTTGTCTAGTTGTTGGTTCATTGGCAGGTACAAGACCTTGGGAAAACTATTACAAACTAAAGGCTTCCTTTCCACACCTTGTGGGCAAGAGTTTTAAAAGATGAGGGATTGCTATACAACAGAGCCACTTGTCAGTAGAGGCAACCAAGGTGCCGACTACGAATAAAGGTCTATGGGGGTGACAGAGAGGAAGAGGAGTTGATTGTGGGTTAGCTAAGGGAATTTTCTCTCTCTACAAAATACAATACAATTCACTCGATTTCTCTTTATAATCTTCTGAGATTATTCACTCTCTAAGTGAGCTCAACAATTTATTCATCGGATCCCGCAAGTAACCGTCCATTAACTAGTACAAAGGCCCGAATCCTTGTCAAAAGATTAATCGAATAGGTAAATCTCTAATAAAGCAAATCACTTGAGGGCAAAGCTGAAGCCCATTTATTTACAACCCCAGCTAGTCTTTAACTTAGAAATGAACGACCATAAACTCGTAACAAAATACAAATGCAACAACCAGTAGCAATATTAAGGCTATACAGAGATTTCGAAGCCATTCAACCCAATAACAATAGTGTTTGGTTAGTAGATATCTGAAACAAAAACCTATAAACAAATTGTCTTCTTCATAAGGGGCCCAAGCCGAATTTCTGTGCACTCTTGAACACGAAGGGAACGCATCCCAACCAGAAGCACATATTTTGCCACTCCATATAGAACTACCCTCTAACTTCCACAAGCCATGCACTCTTCACGGTTTGTTAAAGAGCATACCATCTGCGCCATCTTGGTATTAACATCATCGTCCACCACCTTGGGCTTATCCTGCATTACCAACAATACATTTTACGTAATCATGTATAGAAAATAACCGAAATGGTGAAAGTGATGTAATCAACAACAATCATTACTTTGAGAGTGGAAGTATCAACAGTGAACTTGATGGCGTCAGCAGCTGCTCTTGATCGCAGATAATACATCCCTGTCTTCAGACCCTTTCATATATCCAGGAACAAGAAAAGAGGCAGTCAGTACAGGTTGTGTTAAGCATTATAATTATGCACGAGAGAAACAAAACATCTGGCTACCCAGAATGTCAAAACTAGCAACGACCTTCACAGTTTCTTGACAATATGGAAATTGAAAATAATTGGACTACATTCATTTTCTTTTTGTTTGTTTAAACTACATTCATGCCTGCCAGAAATCTAAAGTTAATACCTTGGACCATGCATAGAAGTGCAAGGAGGTGAGTTTGCCAAAATTGGGTTGGTCCATGTGTATGTTGAGGCTCTGGCTCTGATCAATGTAGCAGCCACGATCAACAGCCATATCAACCAATGTCTTTTGCTTAATCTCCCAAACAGTTCTGATTGCAGCAAATTGTCTTAGAAAAAATACCAAGCCAAACTAAGGCAAAATACCAAGTAAATAAAATATCGTACTTGTAAATATCTTTCAGTTCCTCTGGAATCTCGTTTATCTTCTGAACAGATCCATTCTCATAAATGATCTTGTTCTTAATTGCAAGAGACCACAGACCCATCTCAGTTAAGTCATTAAGAAGATGTTTGTTCACCACAACAAATTCACCGCTGAGAGAGAGAGAGAGAGATTACAAGGCAACCATGGACAATAATGAAAAAGTTGGACCATACAGGATGGTAAATCAAACCTTAGAACTCGCCGACTGTATATGTTGGAGGTATATGGTTCAAAGCACTCATTATTACCAAGAATCTGACTGGTGGAAGCGGTCGGCATAGGGGCTACAAGAAGTGAATTTCTAACACCATTCTTGGATATCATCTCCCTAAGAGCATTCCAATCCCACAAATTTGAAGGTGTTACGCCCCACATGTCTGGCTGAAGAATTCCCTGTACAATACAACTGTCTAAGCAAAGAGTTGGGCATTTTTTATGAAAACCAAAATAGCTAAATTGGAGTAGATGACAAATTAAGAACTCATGATTTCCACAGTTATTTTAACTTAAATACCTTGCTCACAGGACTCCCATTATATGTTTCATAGGGCCCTTCTTTTTCAGCTAACTCAGAAGAGGTTTTCAGGGCATGGTAGTATATGGTCTCAAATATGTCTTTGTTCAGCTGTTGAGCCTGCAGTCAGTACCCAAAATCAACTCTCCAGCCTCAATGGTTAAGGTTAAGGTTAAGAGAGTACTAAAAGCTAGAAATAAGTTTTACCTCCGGTGAATCAAATGCCATGCCAAGCAAAATGAAGGTATCAGCCAGACCCTGAACTCCAATTCCAATAGGTCTATGTCGGAAATTTGACCTTCTTGCATTTTCAACTGGGTAGTAGTTAACATCAATTATTCTGTTGAGGTTGGTTGTAACTATTGCAGTGACCTGCCCCAACAGCACAAGTAGAATTAAGAGAGATTCTTTAACAATTGACATTCCACAAAAGGGCAAGAGAAAGAATGAAGTTTATATCGAGCGACTAATATTAAGAACAATTTGGCATCAACAATAACTCAAACCTCTGCTAGTTTTTCAAAGTCAAAAAATCGGTTCTTAGAGCCTCTGCTACCAACAAGTTTAGATGGATGCAACTCCATAGGAACTCCCTAATAACAGACAAAACAATGAATGCCAGATCAGTAACCAGTAATTCCAAAACCAACAAAAAGGCAACAGCATCAATGTGTCTACCAGTTATATCATACCTTCTCCCTGACATATCGTGGAAGAGCAATTGATGCAAGATTGCATACAGCAGTCTCTGTTGGACTTGTATACTCAATTATCTCTGTACATAAGTTTGAAGATTTGATGGTTCCCAGATTTTGTTGGTTGCTTTTCCTGTTGCAAGCATCCTAAAATAATAAAGAAAATTAACAATTAATAATGTACAAAATTAAGAAACTGAACAGCATAAAGATTTCAGAATGGTTTGCAGGAATGACCTTAAAAAGCATATAAGGGGTTCCCGTTTCAATCTGGGATTTCAAAATTTCAAACCAGAGATTCTGCGCCTGGACAACCTTCTTTGCCTTCCCCTATAAAGAATAATGGTGCGGTCAAATAAGCAAAACCCAGTAAGCCACAATACACATCTAACAAACAAAATAAATCCAGGTCAAAATTGGATATACCTCTCCTTCATATTTTGTATACAATTTCTCAAATTCTTCACCCCAACAGTCTGCCAAACCTGGAGACTCATTTGGACAAAACAATGACCAATGTCCATTACTTTGGACTCTTTCCATGAAGAGATCAGGCACCCATAGAGCATAAAATAGATCCCGTGCACGATTCTCCTCCTACAAGGATGAATATTAAAAGACTTCACACAATGAAAGTAACAGCCACTACAACTCAAAACTAAAAGAAAGCACAAAACCACACACAAGATAAATGAGGACAAGTTTGCAGCTAATGGAGAAACACTGTCCTTCACAAGTGGATAGAAAATGAACCACTTTAGCCATACCTTTCCATGGTTCTTTCTTAGATCTAGAAACTCAAATATGTCTGCATGCCAGGGCTCCAAGTACACAGAAAACGCACCTAGAACAGGTTAAGTGTGTTATTAAAACTAGATAACCTTCCAACAATGTTCATGAGAAAAGATCATAGATATACCTTTCCTCTTGCCTCCCCCTTGATCAACATAACGCGCCGTATCATTGAATACACGTAGCATTGGAACAATGCCATTGGATGTCCCATTTGTGCCACGAATATAACTTCCAGTAGCACGAATATTGTGGACAGAGACACCAATTCCACCTGCTGATTTGCTGATAACAGCGCATTCCTTCAAGGTGTCATATATACCTTCAATGCTATCATCTTTCATGCACACAAGGAAGCAACTACTCAACTGCCAAATTGCATCAACAAAATCAACCAAATCACTCCTTGACATTGCAATGCCTGACAAGAAAAGAAAGGAAAAAAACAAAAGTATTCAAGCATATACACAAACGTACTTGAGGCCTTGGGGTCCCTGCATTAAAAAGGGTGGGAGAAGCATGAGTGAACCATCGCTGAGACATCATATGATATGTTTTGATGGCAGAATCAATATCATCCTTGTGAATTCCAACAGCAACCCTCATCAACATGTGTTGAGGCCTTTCTACAACCTTTCCTTGGACCTTCAATAGGTAGGACCTCTCAAGGGTTTTGAAACCAAAGTAATCATAGTCAAAATCTCGATCATATATGATTACACTGTCCAAGCGAGTAGCATTCTGAAACAAGTACAGTTTTACATAAGCATATCAATAATAGAAAAAAAGGCAATACACCTGACATCTCATATCTTTGAAAAAAGAATTTTAGAAATGTGATTTTTTTTTCTTTTATGGTGCCTAATATGAGCTCACGTATTTTTTTTTTTTTTTTCTTCCTCCTTTCTTCTATTTTCAAGAGGGTGAAGACAAATCAAGATGGAAATTTGTCTGGACCTGGTTATTATTTTTTAATTGTAAAGTGATATATTTACAACAAAGGGTCACAAAAAATATGACAGAATTCTGTGATTGATCGATTAGATAACCACCCAATGAGCTTTTAATAGCACGACAGCAACCCTTACATTGCTCTTACAAGGGAAGCAAGTACACTCGATGACTCTTTGGAATTGCAATAGGAAAGAAAACTTTTCATAGTAACTCTTTTAATTGTAAAGCTTTACTAAAAAGCTTGCTGTTAAAAAGTTGTTTATTGTTTGGTAAACATACAGCTAAAAGCACTTTTAAAGTTAGTTATAAATTATAATGGTATTTTTTTTAAATGTAGCATTATTTGTAGGAGCATTTTAACAAAAATTTCAATTTGGTGGTTTTTTAAAAAGTGGAGCATCAACTCCTTTAGGTAACTTTTTATAAATTTGTCAAATATACTATTTTTTCTTTAACTATTAAAAGTACTTTTTATGCCTCCAAACATGCACTAAAAAGTCTTTTTATAAAATAATATGGACCTATTTGGAGTTGCATTAAGAATCTTAAAAAATGTTTAAATATTCTTACAAGTTCTTTAATAAAAAAATTTATATTGTTTAGATTTTACATATTAAAGTATTTTTTAATCTCAAATAAACTAAAAGTACATTTGAAGAAAATATCATTTTGATATTTTTTCTCAAATATGCTTTTCTAAATAATCTAAAATATAGTTCAAATTTTGAAAAGACTATCAATAAATAAAAATACTCATATAATCTTTAGATAATTACTACTTTTAAACTTTTAAAAATAGTCATAATTTTTTAAAAAATAAAATAATTGTTATTTCTACTTCAAAACACTTTTTTTAATTTGTTTTTAAACAAATATAACATGTTTAAAAATGGTTTAAATCATGGTAATCAAATATTAAATAACTTCTTAAAAATAAATTTTATTATTTAAACTATAAGTTATAATTTCTAACGCTATAAACTATATTTTCCACTATAATCTCAAACATATACCATATTTAGAGCCTGTTTTGAATTGCAACAGAAGACTTAAAAAGTATTTAAATAATTTTAAGAGCTCTTTAATGGAAAAATTAAATTATTCAAGTGTTACATATTAAAACACATTTAATCTCAAATAAACTAAAAAGTACATTAAAAAAACATCAATTTGATTTTTTTCCTCAAACATGATTTTCTAAATAATGCAAAACATAATTCAAACATGCACTTAATGAATTTATAAAAGTACTTTAAGCATCTAAAAATACTAAAAGTCCACTTTTTCAAAAAACATAAAATTAAAGCTTTTTTTGAAAAAAACTCAGAAATAACACTATATTTTTGTAAAATCAATTATAACTAATTTTAAAAGTAATTTAGGCTCATGTTTACCAAACAATGAACAATTTTCTAGTAGTAGAGATTGTTAATAAAAATCTACTATAAAAAACTTTATTCCTACCACAATCTCAAACAAACACTCAAGTATTCAAACGAGGCCTAAGTATTAATAAAAAGCTTTAGAATGACATCATTGAATTCAAAGATAATTTCATATATAGAAAAGTAATTTTTAAGGGTCCATATAATGACCATAATTTAAATATATCAATGCAGTAGCAATAAACATGTATGAGTCGAATGCACTTGTTCTAAAGCCAAACAGCGTTTAGACAAGTTTCATCCTATTTCTATATAAAACAACATGACCATTACTCAATATAAGCGATAAAAGGATTACCTCCATGATTATTTCATAAACATCATCAGCAATCAGAGCAGCCTTCAGCCCTGATCTCTCACTAAAATGATTGTACATGTCTTTGATCCTGCATTGAACACTCACCAAAGTCAAATTAAATCTGCTAGTTTAAACTAAGAGAATGGAAATACAGTGACTCTTACGTCTCCGAGAACGACTTTTTTGTGTTTTTGTGAAGATTCGAGACAACAATTCTTGCAGCCAACTGCGTCATACAAAATCCAGAAATGAGCAGATCAAAACGAACGCATCAATTTGGTCAAATCGACAATTTACAGCAGTATGTAGAATTAGAATCCCTGGAAGAATTACAAGTTTTCAAGTATCCCAGCCCAACAAAAAAGCAGCAATAAAAAAACGAAAAATTGAAAGTAGATATAATTTGCATTCGAAAATAATTTTAGAAAAAAAAAAAATCTACAAACGATATACTTCTTTTTTACCTTTCTAAACAGTTGAACAAAACTTGCATAAGAAAATCAATAGAAATTGAGTAATCAAACAAGACCTAGATCCGAAACTCGTAAAAATAATTCTTATAACCAAATCAAATCCATTAAACAAAGATATAAACGACGCCAAAGCCCAGAGTGAGGAAACAATAATAAACAGAGAGATTAGTAAACAGACGGAAGCATAGTCGGGGTGGTTAGCGGTCATGGCAGCGGCGGTTTCGGCGGCCAATTCATCAAGCTGGCTGGTGGTAACTCCCTTGTAGACCCCGGCGCAAACCTTCTGTGCCACCAACACAGGGTCACAGTGCTCCACGTTCAGACCATAGCTAAGCTTCTTCAAGCGCGCCGTGATCTTGTCGAAATGGACGCGTTCCTGGCGCCCATCCCTCTTCACCACGTACATTTTTCAAAGGACGGTCTGTTTTTTTTCTCTCTCGGTCTCGGTGCGAGGAATTTGGCCGAACTAGTCTGGCACGCAGAGAGAAACAGATAATGTGGGGGATTATATAGAAAAAGAGAGAGAAGGCGGGCTTGGATTTTGAAAACTGGGAGAAGTAGAAGTTGTAGGGCTAATTTGGTTGGTGAGTTTCCCGGGTCTTGGGTATTCGAGAATTAGGCGCCAAAATTCGCGGGGTGCGGGAGGAGCGTTTGCTAGTAGTAACATGACTTTAAATGAGTGCGGCGCCAGGGAGGTGAGGCTAAGCGATTAGACAGTTGGCGTCGGGGGACCACTCCTCCCGATCGAAAACCACCTTAAAGTGAAGTTGTCTGGATTGAATACTCTCAAAATGCGAAATGACGCGCCTTTTCTTTTGGCGGGTTGACTTTTTTTTTATTCTGAATAATCCTAAACGAACTGAAGGTGCGTGCACTGCAGTCTTTTTATCTCATCCCAACTTTTAAATAGACCGAAAGTTTTTTTTTTATATTAAAAATATTATTTATTATATATATTATACATCACACATAATTTTTTATTTTTTTATATTATTCTTTATCAAATTTATAACGTAAAAATCAAATAAAAAGAAATTTAAAAACAATTATAATGTGAAATTTATAAGATGATAAATATTAAAACTAAAAATACAAAGATATAATACATCGGTGCATTTCGTCGATATGCAACTTCGATGCATGTAGCAGTACCCCTTTCTAAAAGTGTTAGGTTGTGTTTGGCCACATGAAATTCTCATCTTAAATATAAAATTTTCATCTCATCATTACAATTTTTTCAAATATCTATATAAAATATAATAAACTATTCAACTTTTTCTTAACTTTTTTAAATTCTAAAACAATAATAATATTTTAATATTTAATCTTAAAACTCAAAATTCTCATCTGAATTCTCAATAGCCAAGCAGAACCTAGATTCGTAAACATATCTTATAATTATTTGCTTGGGAGTCTTGTTCGCGTTCATCATACTAGTTTCCATTATTCCTCACCAAGTGTTCAACATCCTATATTTTGCACTTTAGTGGGGCATTCTTTGTTTAGTCATGGCAGAAGATCTGTCGTTCTGCGTGGATAAATCGCATTTGTCCGAGTTAGAAATTGAGGAAATTCTCATTCAAGACCAGCTTCTTGTGTTTACATTGGAGCAGTTCAAATGTTGTCTTTTGTTCAAACTTTTGACAGCAATTTCATTAATAAGGAAGTCTTCGAGAATACAATGAAGTCGGTATGGAATCCTAAGGGAATAAAGTTCTATGATCTTAGTATTAATGGTCTATTTCTTACCCAGTTTACATGAGTTCAGCTACGGATAAGCCACTGTAGTGGTGCAGACATTACACTCACTACGTGGCGGCTATGTTTTTATTTTTTATTTTTTCCTTCCAAACCAAAATGTGCGTTTTGAGACTATTTGAAAATCGGTTTCTGATTTATTTCCATTCAAATGCATCTCGCGAATACCCTCCTCCCTAAGACTGTTCATACGGCCGGATTTTATCCGGCCCGGCCAAGAACCCGGATAACCGGGTGTTCGGTTATGGGTTTCGGCCCAAATTTAATCCGGGCCGAAATCCGCATTTTTTAAACCGGCCTAATCCGGGCCGGTTATGGGTATTCCACCCGGGTACCGGATTTAAACCCCAGTACCCGGCTTCTACGTTAAACACAAAAATCGTCTCATTTCAGATTTCTTATCTCTCTACTCCTCTCTCTCTCTCTCTCTCTCTCTCTCTCTCTCTCTCACACACACATCCGAGCTCGACGAATGGAACCCTAACCTTCACCTTCAAGTTTTGCCGCCGTTTATTCTCTCACCGCCGCCGCCAGACTTTAGATAGGTAGTCTCTCTTCTCTCTCTCTCTCTCTCTCTCTCTTGATCGACCGACCCAACCAAAAATGTAGATCTGCTATTTTTTGTTAAACATGAGGTGTTTTTTTTTTCAAGTTTTTTAGATCTGCTATTTACGTTAGATCTACATGTATCCTTTTTTTTTAATGGGTTTTTTAGGGTCGAATCTGTGCTAGCCATTTCAGTTCAAGTTCAGATCTGCAGTAGTTTTTTTAGGGTTTTTTTTTCCTTTTGAGTACTTTGTTGATTTGGGTCTACTTTATTTTCATTTCTTTGTGCTTTATGCCCAAATCTAGGATTCCTTCGTTTTTTTTTTTTTTCGTTGGGAGTCTGCTAGGCCTTTCATTTCTGAGAGTGTATTGTTATTAGTTGATATTTTTAAAAGAAAATTTCTATTATTTACGTTAGTCATATGTTTTTGTTTCTGTTTGGTTGTTGGGAAAACGAGGGGATACTCCTCTTTTATTTTCATGAACAGAAGAACAAACACATACCATATGGTGTAGGGGTGACAATTTGTGACACGAACCGTTAACCCAACATGAACTCGACACGATAAATGCGGGTTTGAGTTTAGTCTTATCGGGTTCGGGTCAAAACGGGTCAACCCGTTAAGACACAATTTCTTAACGGGTCACTAACGTTTTGACCCGTTATAACCCGTTAAGAAAATTAAATTTACTTTTATACCCTTAAGTTCATTTTATCTTAAATAAATAAATAATAATAATAATAAATTAATTTATATTAAAAAAAAAACCAAAAGAAACCCTAAATGAAATCTATCACTCGGATTCATCATTCACGTTCAAGTTTTCAACTTCAACCTTTCTCCAGCACCGCACTGCCCCCCGAGGCTTCTCCTCTCCTCCTCCTCCTACCCGAAAGCCTAACAAACGCACAGATCAGTCCCTCACGCCGAACTGCCGAAGAAACCAAAACCCACGAAAAGAGAGGATCCGATTAAGCACAATTTGGCAACAACTAGGCAAGCTATTTCCGAAAGCTTGATCATCGCTTCCACCAAGCGGTTGGGGCCTGAACCGAATGATCTACCCAAGGATGTTTCTCGAGTTTTAGGTAAGAGTCTTAGTACGGTTGCCATAGAAGACTTAGAAGGGTGAAAGGTCTCCATGTTTATGGATTGGCTTGGAATTTTTTTATTTTTTTTTTTTATTCAGTATAAAACTAAAGCGCTCCTGATCTCAGTCTTTCTTTCTCAGTGGAAACAGAAAGTAGAGCAAAGCCTTAAGCTAGAGAAGGCTTCCATTTATGAAGGGATGTCGTGCTGCGAGAAACTGCTAGCAATCACCGGCTCGGAAGAAAAGACGCGTTTCTAGCTAGGAAGAAAGGTACTAAAACTCATGAAGTTTGGTTGGACTTGGATTGTTTTGTTCGGATGGGGCGGGATAACTGACAAGTGTTTATATAACGTGGGGTTGGCATATTTTTCTGATTTCTCTTTGGTTTCTTTTACGTCATTTCTTTTTGCGAGAAAATGAATGGCAGTGATTCGGATTGATCTATCTATCTATCTATCATTTCAGTGTTGTACTTTCCATTATGGTTGATGAGAAAAAAAAATAATAGATTAATTTTTTAATATAGTTTTTATTATTCTATTAAACAAGAAAAACCTATTATTCTATTAACATTGTTTATTCTATTAACAAATTTCAATTGGAGAGTGTCTGCAGCATTATTGATTTTTGATTCTCTTTGATTATTGATTTTTTAAAAATGTCAGATGAGTGAGGCAGTGGGGGAAAATGAAGATTTGATTGACTTGGAAGGGCTTGACTCGGAAAGTTTTGCAAATGAAGATGCTAAAATAAAACGAAGGAAAAGGTCAAATGTGTGGAGTTTCTTTGACATGGTTCCCGATTCTGATAAAGTTGGTGATTGTAAGGCACGAGCCAAGTGCAAGATGTGTGGAGCTACTTACTTGGCAGCAAGTAAGTATGGAACTGGAAATTTGAGGCGTCACATTGATACATGCCCTAGAAGAAATACACGAGATATTGGTCAGTTGATGCTGGGGCAAAATAGTGGATCTATTTCGGTAAGCACTTCTAAATTTGATCCTGAACAATATAGACAACTTTTGGTCGAAGCTATTGTGAAGCATGATTTGCCTTTCCGATTTGTTGAATATTCGGGGGTGAGAACTTTTATGCAATATGCACGTTCAGATATTCCAATTATTTCTAGAAATACTGCCAAGTCTGATTTGGTTAAGATCTATCATTGAACATTAAGAGAGCCCTTGTTTGTGATGGTGAGTTTTTTCATCTTCGTTGTTGTTGTCATATTCTGAATTTGATAGTACAAGATGGGTTGAAAGCAATTGATTGTGCTATCCAAAAGGTTCGTGACAGTATCAAGTATGTCAAAGGATCACAATCAAGGAAACAAAAGTTTTTAGAGTCAGTATGGCTCATGATATTTTGAGTGTTCCAATTTCCACAGTTGCATCTGAATCTACTTTTAGTGTTGGTGGGCGTATCATTGATCAGTATAGGAGTGCACTGAAACCAGATATTGTTGAAGCATTAGTCTGCACGAGAGATTGGTTATATGGCGAGGAAGTCGAAGTCGATGGTAACATTATTATTATTATTTATTAAATTCTATCTTAATTCTTTTACTAATGTCATTTTTTTTCATAGGAACACAAGAAATGAACGAGTTAACTGATATAATGGAGTTGGAGACCAAAAAGACCAATGAGGACACACTTCCTTCAGTCCCTTCTGTGGCTTCATAATTTATTTACATTTGTGTGTATCATCGTATTTGAAATTGTAATATTAATATTTACAATATGTGTTTATCATATTTAGTACCCTTGGATGTAATGTAACAAGAATACTTACACTTGGGTAGATGTTCTAATTATGCACTGCAGCACTATGCATTATGTTGTGAGTTTGTTATTTTGTTTATCATATATATGGTATTGTTGGGATTTTAATTTTGATATATTTATTTTTTGGATTGTAATTTATAGATGTAGTTAGTTTTATTTTTTTTTATAGAAATATTGTAATTTTAATATTTATATAAAATTAATCAGGTTAAACGGGTTAATGGGTCGTGTTCGTGTCTATACGGGTTAAATGGGTCATAACGGGTCGTATCGTGTCGTGTTAATCTTTTCTTAGAATTCATTAAAGGGTCATAACGGGTCGTATCGTGTCGTGTTAATCTTTTCTTAGAATTCATTAACGGGTCATAACGGGTCGTGTCGTGTCAACCCGTTATCTTAATGGGTCGTGTTAGGGTTTAGAATTTTGACACGAAACTCTTAACGGGTCGTGTTCGTGTTGACCCATTAACTGTAATACACATGTCTCGACACGACACGAACACGACCCATTAACACGATTTGACACCCCTATTATGGTGTGAACTTCAATTTAAATGTTAAATGTTAAAACTCATTTGGAAATGGCTGACTTTTATCTTTTTAAAAAACATATTATTCATCATCTTTTAACTATATTTTGTCATTATTATATAATCTTATTCATATTTTTTCATTAAATATAATTTCTTTTTTTATAGGTTATAGTTATAATTTTTAGTGATTAAACACTAAAAACATTATTAGTATTTCAAGATACCATCAATCAAAATACTAAGCTTATATACTGCATGTAGGAACTTAGCTTGTTTTAGCACTAAAGTTCAAGAGTTTCAGTTTACTGCAATGATTGAGTGTGTTTGTATGATTCTGTTGTTGTGACAAAGTTTACTTGCCATTTGCTTTTGATGATCTGGTCGATTCAATTAATAGATGAACTCCTAATTCCTATGCAGTTTAGATAATTCTCTATTCTGATTGGATGTCATATTATTTGACCGTTTATGCATGTAATTTTTTGGGCTTAAGGGGATTTCATGATGTAGTTTTTGTATTTGGTATTGTATGAATTCTGGAGGGGTAGCTTGCATGGAGAATCTGCGAGATGTGGAGGGGAGACGATTTGATCTGAGAAGGGAGAGGAGGACTGAAAAGATCTGGGTATGTATATTCTATTATTTTGATAGATCTGAGTATTTTTTGTTATTTTATTAAACATGGGTATAATGTATATGCTGTTATTTGAGCAAAACTCAGATGATAGAAATTGGTAATCTCTTCTGGGTATTTGGTATTTAGTGTTTGTGAAATTGGGTACTATATATCTACATAATCTACCCTTACCCTTAATTTCATTTGAAATCTTGGAGGTGTACGTATGTTCTTCGGTATTTATGAGAAAATTGTCATGGAAGTCTAGATGGAAGAAGATAAAGCACAGTACTACTGACAAGTGGAAGAACTTTATGGCCACAATGAGATAAGATTGCAAGTTGTTGTCTACCACTCTATATACCATCCAAACCAAGTTTGAAATTCTCAGGCATTTTCTCTCTTTTTCCAAGCATTTCAAATTAAACAAGTGGATATGGCGGCCAGTTGCAGAAGATCATATAATATGTAGACAATAGGCAATAGATTTTGCTGAATAATATGTGACTGAATTTTCAATGAAAATAATGGAAAAACAGTTTGTATTAGTGCATCTAATTCTGATATGCAGGGGTTGCCTGATTGACACTCTACTTTCATATGTAAGAATTGCTTCTGACCAATAAAAACAAACTTGTTATGGATGCTCTTTGCCTCCCTTTTATGATACTAATACTCTTTCAATTTCCTATTTCCTTCCAGATATATGTAATGGTGGGGCCCAAGAGGTGGAGAACAATGAGATGCAGTCCTTTATCTTAATCTGTGATATGGATTGATATCATTTTGCTTACTTTCAGATTTACTGATTTTGTAATTCATATGTTGTAATTTAGTATTTTGTAATGTAATGTATAAATAAAAAATAATATAATATGTAGTGGATTGTATTCTGATGCATGCAGACTTGCATAGATGAATATTGGAAATTTTTTTTGGTTTTAGATGCATTTTTATTGCTAGGCAAATTAAATGAAACTTTGATACAGGAGTAGATATTTTTCAACCCTCTAAATTGCATAATCAAATTTCTTCTTCTTTTTTTTTTCAATAGAGCTACTGAAAATAGAGGATACATTTAGGCTTAAAAAAAAAAGGGTTCTAGCCGGAACCCGGAATCCGGGTTTTGGAAAACCCAGATCTATCCGGGTTTCGGCCCATGTTTGACTCGGATAAATTCGGGTTCCGGTTTGGGTATACACGGGTTCCCGGGTTGGAACCCGGATGAACAGGCCTACTCCTCCATCCACAGCAACCGACTTGCACTTCCTCTACCCAGAGCCTCCCGGTGATGCCGAGTCTCTCATCAACGCCATCGAGGGGCACTGGTCTATCAGCCCAGCACAGGCCGCCACAACCTGCGAGCTATATTTCAAAGCAAACGCGAATTGAATCCCGAGTAAACCCGACCTCCTACGTCGTCACGAACAACCTGCGTCGGGGTTCCTCTTCCCAGGGCCACCTCACGACGGCGTCTCCATGTTCAACACCACCTCCCAACGCTCCTATGTCCGAAACCTGCTGCAACTTTCGGCGAGTTGATTGAACGGACCAAACCAGCGAGAACTGCCCCCAACAACTCTGTTTCGCCAATGGTTTGCTAAGCTTCATAGGTAAATATTTTTCATTTTCCAATCAATACTATTATGTTATTCATGTGTACATCGAGATGGGATGCTTTGTGTTTTCTAAGATGGGTATTGTGGCTTAGGGCATGGAGAAAAAAATTTCATCTTTGTGAGCATAAATGGAAGAAAACCCATCAAAGTCTTTATTCTCCTCTGCTTTTATTAAGGAAATGCTCTGTTTGATAAAAGAAACCCATGTATGACATCTTTCATTTCGAATATATTGCTGCTTTCAGTATATATATCGTTTTTTTTATTAGGTAAAAGTTTTATGGCGGGGCTTCATTTTTTATTGGTACAGCAAAATCTAAGAGGAAATGTGTTGATACAGCAAAATATAAGAGCAAACGCAAATTGATACACCAAAATCTTTAATACATTGGCTGTATAAATCTGTAAAAAATATTGTGAGAGTGGAGATTAGTTAGGCTTAAGTCTAAACTCCTTAGTTATGTTTGGTACCAGACGTATTGCCTCATGATCTAGGTAAAAGCCTATGTATGTTCAACTTGGTTTGGTTAAAAATATAAAAATTAAAAAAATAATAATAATAACCCAACACGCTCAATATACATCATTTATTTACTAAATTAGATGGTTCAATTTTAATACTGCCCGTGAAGGATTTTCATGCAGTGTGAACATTAACAATGTCAACCTTTTTTGATCCAACTCGATATATTTTTAGGCATAACTAGTCATGTTAGATAGATAAGTTGCATAACAAAACGGGTATTGAGTTCGATAAGCAACTATGGAGTCTGAGGTAACAAAATCATCACTATTGCCTTTATTTCATTCCTCTTGCAAGTTTGGGACTTCCATTTGTTTGCTTATTGCCCCATAATCAGTTTCTACATTTTGGTTTTTATCTTTGAGGTTGGGTAACCATATCTTTGCATGATAATGGTCTCTATCAAAGTCATGCACCATCCTTGGTCATCATTAAATGCCTTCAGACTAAACTGGCCACTCCATCCTTGACAATGTAGGAAAGAAATGTGATCCTGCCATAAAAAACTTGGCTAAACTTCTATTGAACCATTGAGACTTGCACAAAGAAATACAAGTACTTTAAGACTCTCCTTCCACTCAATTTCAAAGCTCAGAATTTGAAGTTCCAAGAGAAACCGAGAAAACACAGTCCTCATCTACTTCTTCAAACACAATCGATCAATTGAGTTCATCAAGTATGATCATTTCTTTACAAAGTGCTTATCTTTTCATATTATGCATTACGTATGAGACTTTAATCTTCCTTTTTCTTCTTTTGCCATCATGTTCTTCTTTTATAAAGTCTCGGAAGACATTCGTAGTCTTAGTGTGATGGGGGAAGACAAAGATGGAATGCCACATAATTACTCGACGTAGACTTCGCATTCCTTAATGATGCCTTCAGATATTGTTTATGGCAATCTGATTGTCTCCCAAGTGAGTATAGTTCTTGATGTCTTTTATTTTTTAATAAAATTTTGACGAGGCAAGCTCATGAATAAGTGAAAATTGCATTATTGCAACGTTCTTTTGATGTAAATATGCCATACCCTCCGACAAGTAATCCGGTCGACGATCGTCCATTTGATGCTTCCTTTCAGGTATTTTTATTTGAATTTTTAAATTTCAAAAATTAACATGTGAATTTGTTTAGATTCATTCCATTTTGCCAAATAACATACAACGTGTACTGTTTGAGTAGATGCCACATTATATGCCCTACTCGCCGAGTAATCTAGAAGACCTGAGGCAAGAGGCGCCCTCATCGTCAACTGTGCCAGCTACTCCAAAATTTGAACAAAATGTGTGCAATACATCACCGATGACTAATGCACATTTTCATGATGCCTGTGACGCCCCAAAATCCCCACATACGGGCACGGGGAAATCGAGACGTCCGGATGGTGACAACACGGGTCACCACCCTATTGACGAGTGCCAAGTGTGTGCAAGCGACAAATGTGCACGAAGAAACACGCAGCGGATAGCAAAGACATATAACTAAGTACCAGAATTTTGTTTAATTACAAACCAGTTTAAAACAAGTGTAAATAAAATATTACATGTTCAACATCTTAAATCCAAATACATACCTATACAAACTACGACAAATATAATATATAAAAAGCACTCCAAACTACTCCTCCGGCGGAGCCGCTTCCTCAGGCTCAGCCTCCTCCTCCTCAACATCTGCACCAAAATCTACGGTACTAAAAATGGCGTTGCAGGTAAGTAATAATCCAAATGACGCAAGATAAAAACATATTACAACTAAAACAATATGTATGAAGTATGCCAAATGCACATGTCCCAAAAACACATTTTTTTCACACACGCCAAAGTCCCATTTGGCCTAAAACCTTTCCTTTAAATCAATTCTCGCCATTATCCCAGATAATGGCCCAAAAACCAATCTCACCATTTTCCCAGAAAATAGCCTAATAACCAATCCATCAGAGCACTATAGGCGGGAATCACAGGCGGGACTCTACCACCATCCCTGCTCACCACCATCCCTACGCGTGCATCATAGGCGGGAATCGCAGGCGGGACTCTACCACCATCCCTGCTCACCACCATCCCTACGCCGCGTGTATCATAGACGTGAATCACAAGCGGGACTCTACCACCATCCATGCTCACCACCATCCCTACACGTGCCTCTGAACCAAACCAATCAATCCAAACGTTCACGTTTACCAATAAAACCATATCTCGCTCGAAAACCCAGTTTTCAAGATTTAACACATGCATATGAGTGCACAATGCAATGCAAATAAAATTATACAAATTCACCAACATATTCCAAACATCAATAACAACCAAACAAACAACTCATTCTTCAATTCCAACCGACCCCCGACTCCTCGGACTCAGTCCGGAATAACCAACCAGATCACAAATAATTATTGTAAAGGCAATAATATATTTAAATCTAAAACGAAATTTGGAAAATATTTACAGCGCTATATATTAATTTTCGGTGGATCGGCGCGCAGCAAGCGGTGAAGAAAAAGCAACGTAACAGTGCAAATACACTGTGGCCGTGGGTTGTAAAATAACCACTTTTGAACGGGGACAAACCAAAGCTCAGGATTGATAGAGAATGACCTAGAAGTGTTTATGAAGCTAAGGGAAGTGAGCTTTGGCCGTGGGTGACGGTGGGAACGGCGGTGGAAGCGGAAAAAGACCAAATCGGAGTTGAGCTCGTGGGAGCTGCTCCGGCAACGGATCGAGGCCAGAAATTGGTGGGTTAGGACGGCAAGGAGCCGGTGATGAAGTGGTGAAGAGGTGGTGGCCGGAGGTGGAGCGACGGCGCCAGAAACGGCTCAAAACCGTGTGGAAAGAATGGGCTGTAGGAGGTGATCGGCGGCTCGGATGGAGGGGATTTTCGGTGGGGGTGTTCACCGGCCGGAGGGGAGTCGACCAGTGGGGGTGGTGTCTACCACGGCAGCCGGACGGCAGTGGTCTGGGCTGGAGAGCTGGACGGCGTGGTTGAGGAGAGAGAGAAGAAGAAGAAGCACGGGGGAGAAGGGGAAAACGCACGGGAGAAAGGAGAGAAAAAAAAAAGAAAAGAGAAAAAGAAAAAAGGAAAAGAGAAAAAAAAAAGATAGAGGAAAAGAAATGAGATCTAATCCTCACCTCTGGAGTCCAACAACTGATCCAACGAAAATAAGTTTAAAAGCAATAAAATCAAGAAAATATTTTAAATACAACGTAAAGCTAAAATAAAATAAATAACTATTAAAAACTAACTATTAAATTTTAAAACCAAAGACAAGCTAAAATAAATTAAACAGCAATTTAAATTCAAATAACAAATAAAATCAATTTAAAATCTGATAATTTAAAATAAAAGAACTATTATATTAATTAAATTAAAATATTTATTCAGTGAAAATACACGTAAAAACGGGGTGTCACAATGCCGATGGTATTATATATCAACCTACCTTGATTATAGTTTGTGTAATATTATTTTTATGCTAATCTATCCATATGTGAATAAATGTAGAAACGGGTTTCGATTTAAATGAAGATTTAGAAGGTACCACTATTGTCCAAGATGATGAGGGTAAAGTTGAACCACCAAGATCCGGGATAGAATTTGAAAGTGTGAAAGAGTTGACAGTCTACTACAAGCAATATGCGAAGCAAGAGGGTTTTGATGTACGGACACGGAGAACTAGAAAAGATGATGATGGCAAGCCCGTGTATGTGACCGTTGGTTGTGCCTATAGCAGAAAGTACCAACTTAAGAATAGTAATATCTCGAAGCCATGGCCAACTACTAGAACGAATTGTAAAGCGAGAGTAAATGCGACGTTGAGCAATAATGACAAGTGGGTTTTCACAACTATTGAAAATGTGCACAACCACATAACTGTGAGCTCCAAGAAGACAAGACTTTTGCGATCTCACAAGTTTCTAGATGAATACAGTCAAAGGATCCTGGACCTAAATGTGGTTTTTTGACGCCACATGGTTGCTGTTTACTTTTTGTACCTCTGCTATTCTATATTTCAAATGGGGGTGGGGGTAGAGGTTGGGTTTTTTGAAGCCACATGGTTGGTGTTTACTTTTGTTCTTATGCTATTATATATTTCAAATGGGGGTGGGGGTAAATTTTGAAGCCACATTGGGTTCTTAATATGGAGAGGGTATGGAGATATGCTACAGGCTTTGGGCAGTAAACTTAAGGTCTCTTTCAATTCCTGGCCATCTCGGTAAGCTCTCTCTATTTAAACTTGAATTATATGGATGAGGTTAAGTGTGTCTTTTAATGCAGGGTTGAAATTAAATTGTTTCAATCATTTGTTCTCTAAAATTTTCATAATAGATGGGAAAAATGTGTTCTCTAATATTAATATTGCATTTGTCAGGATTTGATTAGCCTACTTGAACACCAGGATTGCATGAATGGTCGGGTTTTCACCAGTGTGCTCATAAATAGGAGTTGTTTAAGAAGCACATTGATGAAGAGGAATGTGCTACTGAAAGGCTCCGAGATGGCGATGTGTTTTGTAGTTTAGGAATGAGTAGTTGTGTATGGTTTATAATTGAGTGTTCAGGCAGTGTAAATATATCTGAAGATATGTATTGAAAATGCAGGAAAGAAAGTGTTGTTTTAATTATTGCCATTAGCAATGTTTTGAATACCGTACCGGATGGCGTATCGGTCAAAGCACTGGAATGAAATATTTCGGTACCGGTACCGTTTCGTGTACCGTTTCAGGATAGTCGACATATGAATAAATTATTTATATAAATATATATATATAAATTATATTTCAAAATAATAATCTATATATGAAGAAATTATACATGAATACATATATATATAAATTATAAATAGTTTAGCCTGAATTGGGGGTCAAAAAATAAGTTTATAGCATGAAGAAATGAAAAAAAAATAGAGGCCGAAATACCGGCCGGTACAAGCCGAAATATAGGCCGATACGGCCGGTATTTCGACCGGTACGAAACAGCCTATATATCCGTACCAGACCAGTGGCCGGTATGGTACGATTTTTGAAACAGTGGCCATTAGTGCATTCTGCATGATCACTCACTTGGTTTGGACAAGTAGCAATTTGTTGGAATTTTAGTCTAAACTTAAAAGCAGGACAATTTTTGGTTGATGAATAAGCCGAAGGCATTTAAATTTCAGAACATGCAAGACCCTCGGCAATAGAGCATCATGAATTATGCCGATTTAACTAATGGATTTTAATTAATTTTATAAATTAATCTCTAAAATCAAAAGCTAAATAAATAATAAAAGATAATAGCAAAAACAAATTTTTATTACAATTTTGCTCAATCATGACAGGTTCTTCAATTTTTGTTTATTACAAATTTGCACAATCATAGCAAAAACAAAACAATCCAAACATCTATAGAATACACATCTCAAATAATAAGTGAAAACATAGCAAAAATATACACTAGATTGCTTTCGTTATAGATTAAATGATCATAGTCAATCAACTAATAAGACTTGGCTAAAGTCGATTGAATTGCATAATTTTGTTTTCATTACACAGGTTGCTTTAGCAACATATAAGTTACATGGTTTTCATCAAAATATGTTCTTAACAAGCCAACCATTCAAAAACCATCTAATCTAACCCATATAACACAGGTTGCTTTAGTAACATATTAGTTACATGCTTTTCATCAAAACATGGTCTTAACAAGCCAACCATTCAAAAACCATCTAATCTAATCCATATTCAACAATATGTTCACATGGAATTTATCCAAACCAAGCAAACACTATTACAAATGCGATAACCCAGTACAAAAATAACAATTTTCGCTTTTCTTTTTTCAAATTCTTCGCTATCTTTCTCACTTTATCTTCCCTTTTTCGAACATCATACTCACGATGTAGTACATCATCCCACGTCTTCAAAGCCTTATTCTCTCTTGCACGAAAATTCTCTTCTATCAGATAAAGTATATCCGCCCATACGAAAAATTCACACATTGCATTTCTCTGCACACAGTGCAAACTCTCAATTAACATGGAAAAATAGCCCCCGCAATCAACAAATTATTATGCAAATATGTCAAATATAAAGTTGCTTTACCGTATTATAATTTAGGCAAATAAAAAATCTCATTCTAGGATTTTTCTTCATGTGGGACGTTTTTAATGTAGTTTTCAAACCACACCAACAAGTTGGTGACTCAATTTGAGAATTATTAACTACAAATGATGAATGAGATGATGCCATGCGTGCTTCAGAAAAACCAAAGACATTAAAGAACAAATTGTGAGAAAGTAAGTGAGTGATCATCTACAAAATGGACATATTTGAAATTGAACTAGTAATACATGATCTGTTAAACAAGATTTCGGTCACAAAATCCAAACATTTGCATCAAAATGGACAATTATCAATTATCAAATATTATTAATTTACATTAAATCGATACATTATCATACATTTACATACACCATAATTAGAATAAGGAACATGATTTTTTAATAAACCAAAAATATACGAATCCATAATCAGATCAACCTATAGCTCCAAAAATCCATAGCATTATGTTTGGTGGCCGAGAAGACAAAGAAG
Organism: Carya cathayensis; assembly: GCA_011037825.1. NCBI lineage: Eukaryota > Viridiplantae > Streptophyta > Magnoliopsida > Fagales > Juglandaceae > Carya > Carya cathayensis. The sequence continues at coordinate 1,589,950 of QGSO01000247.1, read as the reverse complement.
AAATTGTCTGTAGTTATAAAGTAGAGGAGTAGACTATGGGATAGGGAATAAACCTACTCCAGAGACAAATTGTAAAATACCAACTCCAGGACCAAAGAATGAGAGAGGGATCATTCCATTGTAAAATTCTAAAGACAAATTGTAAAATATAGAACTAGAGACAAATTGAAAAATACAGAACCAAAGCATAGTCAACCCATGAGTCAAGTCAATCTGTAAAATTTGTACCTACTCCACTTTCACAATCTGTTAAATCCCTACTCCAGTTCGCAATCTGTAAAATACCTACTCCAGTTTAGAACCTTTCGTTTAACCAAAATGTGGAGAATGAAGTAGAGGAGTAGACATCCCGTGACAAAAAATTTACTTTTTTCAACGGGGAGTGAGAGAAAGGGGCTAGGTAGTAGAGCTCGAATGTGCATAAGGTTTTGGTTGTTGAGATGGAGAAGGTTTAGAGGGGGGGTTTCACCAGACGGCGTCGGGTTCCAGGAGAGAGAGAACATGGATGGGTTTCGAAGGTTCAGAGGGGGGTTTCACCTAACGGTGTAGGGTTTCGGGAGGGAGAGAACATGGATTGGTTTCGAGAGGGAGAGAAGGTGCAGAGAATAGGGGTTGGGGGGCTTTAATGGCTCCGTGGGGTTTGGGGGGCTTCAGACGGCTTCGAAGGCTCTTGGGGGTAAATGGGAAATTTGATCGAATGAGGGTGAGAATCTAACCGCTTCAATCTAACCAATTTAATCGTATTAATGAGCCGGTCTACACATCGTGGCTTCTATGCCTGCAACTAAATAGTGGTTGTTGAGTAGATTTATTGAGTTTACATAGGCTTTGGATAAAGCTCGTGTTGTTCAAAATGGGCTATGGTTTTTTTGTCAAAAGTCTTCTATTAATGCAGGATTTCGATGGGAATTGCCAAATTTATAATATTTTCTTGCATTTTTCACATCTTTGGATTGGGCTTTATGATTTGTATTTGAATTGCATAAATACTTCATATTCCACCTCATTAGTAATTCTATTGGGAGAGTGAAGGATATGAATTCACAAGAATCTGCATCACCATTGGATGAATTCTTTAGAGCATTGTTAACAGATTAGCCATATTAAAATATAAAGTGACTTTTAAATTGTTGGAGGTGAAAGTGGCTTGCAACGGATTAACCATATTTGGGGCAGGTTTGAGACTTTGAGATAAAAATTTTGAATTTGATATGAAAATTTAAAATATAATTTTTTAGTATTATTATTATTTTGAAATTTGAAAAAAGTAAAATTGTTTATTATATTTTATGTGGTAATTTGGAAACATTGTAATGATGAAATAAGAATTTTGAGTTTGAGATTATAATTTTGAGTTACCAAACCTGAGCTACAATAAATGTAAAGATAAAACCAAATTTGATTGTTACTATACTGGGAGCAAATCTTTATTTTATTACTTTTATGTAACTCTCCCTCTCTCCTTTGAATATTTTCAGAACTTTTGGTAAGTAAAATATGGTTGGATTGGAAAATGGAGTATATCTAGTTGAAAAATATAATTTTTTAACTCATAATTTATTTAAAATATGATTACCAATTAACTTATAACAGGTAGAATGATAAAATATGATAAAATAATATTTTTAATTATTTTAGTTATTAATTACTCATTACTATATAATGAATAAATTGATAATTTAATGTGGATATTTGATGTGAATAGCCAGAACGAAATTCATCTTATATTATTTTATTATTATATAATGAAAAAATAATTATTCCAATATAAAGACTAATGTAAATAGAATAATAAAAATCTAAATTCATATTACATTTATAAAAAATGTTATTTATATATGCATAATCTATTAACAATGCTCTTATATCAGTTCAAGTTAAATTGGACATTTGTTAGCCTATTCCACACTTTAAATGTCTGTGTTATGCAACTCTGCTCCAATGTGAGTTCACTGGCATTTGAATCATGACTCTGAAATCTGAATTATGGGTAACTCATCAACCGAATTTTGAGAATAAGGGTTTTATGTATGGGGCTTGGTTACATGTGGATGAGAATTTGTTGAGGAATAGGGGATGAATGACACTCTGGGAGGATGCAAATGTTGATAAGTTGTTATATGTTAAAGGTGATCATTCTTGCTCAGATAGTCCTTCTCAAGTAACGGTTGTGTTGGTTTTTAAACTTAGAAATGATTAAAATATTTGATGTAAAGTAAAAAATAATATGAACCATTATCATTGTTCAATATATTGGTTTGATTATCTAGATTTAAATCAAAATGTATCAGGGTAACTTGAACCAATTTATGCCTTTTGGGGATAACAGTCTTAACTGCTTGTCAACCAAACAAAGGGTTGTGTCTTTGGTTGAATTAGAAACATTTTCAATATATTCTCCAATATTTGACTTCTCAAAAGTGTTCATTCATTTTAGTTGTGATTTTTTACAAGCGTTATTTCATTACAGTTGTGACTTTTCACAAGTCCCATTTCATTATCTATAAACAGGGAACCTCCTCACTCACAAATTTATTAACTCTAAATTCTCTACAAAAATTAGAAAAACACTTCCTCCTTCTTGTTGTCATTCTTTTTTTGGGTTTTAGATATTTTATATTGGGTTCGAGGATCTCATTTTGTGTGCATCGACGAGGAGATTAACAGGAACTGACGTTATTGTATCTTGGGAGTAGATTGTCAAGAAACCTAGTGCATATTTAAATTTTGGAGGCGACATAATTTATTCTAAAGAAAGCGTCCATCACAACGTGCCTTAATACCGAATTATCTCTTTCTAATTTGTTATTGTTATTTTAAATATTCTCTAATTTATAAATCATTTCAAAATATTTACCAACAGGTTGTTCCTATGGAAGTCATTAGTGACAAGATATTCAAATATAGAAGAGTAGATCCATAGTTGGAGTATATGGACGGACAACCAACCCCCTGTTCTTATTGGGCTCACAGATGTTAATGGATACCTCACCGTTTGTATTCTACGGATGAGGCCCCCCCAGGTGGGGGCTGGATGGTGGATGGCAGGCGAATTGGGTGCAGGGCCTTGCCGCCCACCCCCAGTGGAACCCACTAAAACAGATTGCATTTTAAGTGCAATAACGCGATTCTCTCAAAATACTAAGATTATAAGGGTAAATATCATTATGTTGTTAGCTAAAAATTATTATAAAAAGTAAATTCTTTTGTTTTTCTTCAAGCAAATTAATACTTTTGTCTGAATTCTAAATAAATTAAGGGAATTTTAAACTACCGTTATATCTTCATTAATGTGATATTGTTTACTAATTATTTAGATATTAATAAATTCAAACTATTTTTCATGTTCAAATACTAATTGTAGGAATATTAGAAAGGTCATAACTACTTGATTTGCTTGATATCCAAGTCTATATTATTAACTATTATTATTATTATAATTTACCACCTCGCAAACCACGTCTGTCTTCTGTCTCAGACTCGCGCGTGACGACACAGCGCAGAAACCTCGCGCTCGAAACAAGGTCAGGAACTCCCTCAAAGTCAGAAAAAGTGGAAGAAATGGCGGAAGAAAAGGAATCGACGTCCATTCCTCTGAGTCTAGCTGAAAATGGTGGCGAGGATCCAACCAAGTCTCCCCCTAGGTCCCCCAACAACTCCTCCACTCGCAAGGTCCACCTTTCTTCTACCTCTCCCTTTGACTGCCGACTGGGCGGATCTACTGGATCCTGGATCCCTTTGATTATTTTTTGCCAAAGGAGTTTATCTTGTGCTCTCTGTACAGATTTAGTACCATAAATGTGAGGAAGGGTCGGATAATAGTTAGAGACTTTGACCCAAAGTTACAAGCACAGTGGGATAGCATTGAGATATTTTTTTCCTCTCTCGCGCTAGTTAGCCTCAAAATCTATCTCAATCTCGAGTTCTGAGATACCGTTAAAGAATATTACCCGGATCACCCGATTTGTTGTGTTGAATGATAAATTACCTAGATTGGACCTAGTAATTTGCCAATCAGGATATTTGCATATAAAGCACGTACCTTGTACTCTTGCTTAAGCATGGCACAGTTTGGGTGGAATATATTGAGATTTATTCGGATTTACGTTTTCCTGTTTGGATAGTTTTTGTTGTGTCATAGAAGAAATGAAGCTACCATGTTTTTTAACTTGTGATTTCTTTTTCCGTTAACCTGTTCAGGCTTGCTGTTTTGTTCTTCAGATTTGGGTCTCGAAGAAGTTTATGACTGGATGGTAATAAGTGTAACTATTCCTCTTGATGCGGTTGTCGCTAATGAATTTCTATCTACAGGACTGATGTTACATTGAATTGTGAAATTGCAGTGTAGTTCTTTTCCCGGTTGCAATTACATTTTTTGTTACTTGGTGGTTTATTCAATTTGTTGATGGTTTCTTCAGTCCAGTATATGCCCAGCTTGGCATTGACATATTCGGTAAGTTTTTTGATGCACTATTCGTTATATTGAGTTTTTAATGTTATGAAATATGAGTATCATATATATTTGAGCCTTACTTAAATAACTGGTGCTTTTAAACCGTGCTAATTAGAGTTATTCTCCTTGACATGAATAAGGAAGCTCAACTGTAAATAATTTGAAATCGTGCTAGAAAATGGAAGGAAGAAAACCAAGTTATTAAAAATGGGTTCATCTATTGCATAGTAATTTTGAGTTATTCTCCCCCTTGTAATTTTATTCTTACATTTTAATGAGCAGACCTTGTGGATTATGAACTAAGTATTCAGTGTGGGGCAGGGACGAAGCCAGGATTATAAGTTTGGAGGGGCCATATTTTTAGATTAGAATAAATAGTTCAATTGAATTTTTTTAGGAACACTATCAATAAAGTGATACAATGTATAAATAAAGTGAATAAAATGGGAAAGAAAAAAATAAATCTTGAAATTTCATTCTTCAAATAATTTCGAAAATTTTACATGTAGACTTGTTATATGTTGCAATTAAAAGAAGAGGGTAAACTTTGGAAATGAGTTACATATGAATTAAAAGAAGAAGAAGAGATAATTATATATGTGAAAGACAAACTAAGCTTTGGGCTTTCTAAATAATGTATAATAGTAAAAAATATTAAAAGATTTTAAGTCGCACATGAATTACATACTGTGTAGCCTATCCAGGAAAACTTAGATTTTTTCATTAAATATATTTTATTAAGATAATTATAAGTTTTAAGCGAGAAATAGTATAATATCAAATTATAATTTTCTTCAAATTAAATACAATAGCAAAAAGCACTGAAGACCAAAAGCTAATTTAATGATGAAAAAGATGTTCCACTTAAAAAATTAGGGACAATATATACTCCTTACTTTTTGATGAGAGAGTGGCCATCTTAGAAACTTAAATATACAAAATTGTCAAAAGTAACTATAAAAAAAATAAAAAAAAATGTCAAAAGTTGGAAAGGAAGACATGCAACCAAAGCACCCAGTGAAATTTTTTCTTCAAGCCTTGGGAAGGCCAGGGGCCCCCTTGGCACCACCCCCCCCCCCGGCGTCTTCATCCCTGGTGTAGGGGGGAAATGATTAAAGTAGTCTAAAACATGATGAGGTTTGGTTGGAGTGCTAAGTTGTTTGGGAACCTTGGTGTGTGTGGGCATCAGAGAACAGATGATGATCTGGATCATGTTGATTCCCATTGTATCTGGCTGGTTAGTGTGACTCGACTGGCCTATGATGCCTTTACCATGTCTCAGAAGATTTTAACTCTCATGATGATGTATTTACTGTGACATTACATACTTCTTGTATGCATAAAACTTGCTACGTCATATAATCACATTCTCCTGCTTCACCCAATTTTTATTTGGGCTTGTATTTTTTGTATTTTGTTTTTTGCTCTTGGTACTTATTCTCGAACTTGCCTTTATATTCTACATCTTTGATTATGTGTCAAGGTATTTATAAGAAGAAAAAAAAATTGTCTCAAGGCACTTGGTTTCTGATGCAGGGCTTGGGTTTATCACATCTTTACTTTTTGTATTCTCTGTTGGTGTTTTTGTTTCATCCTGGATTGGTAGCACTCTTTTCTCACTTGGAGAATGGTTCATAAAGCGAATGCCTTTCATCCGACATTTATACTCGGCCTCCAAACAAATTAGTGCTGCAATTTCTCCAGGTACTAGTGTAACAGCCCGCTAGAAATTCAATGGTGGAATTTCTATAGACATTAGAAATCTCGTGAAAACCCCATAAGTTTTTACAAATCGGCTAATCGCATAAATTCTAGTATGTCAACATAATTAGTTTTATCACTCACTATGGTGCCAGAAATGTGATTTTATTTGTTTGAGGTAGTTAGAAGTGTCAGATTACGTTATAGTTTACGCCACTAGACTCAGTTGAATATTTAGGATTTTTCAGTACTAAGTTTATTATGCACTTTTTCGGAGTGAATAGTAACCTCGATAAGCGTACTAAGTGCAGTGGTTTCAAAATCACAGTGTGAAATGTCCAAATTAGGTTAGAGAAGTTTTATTTGGACACTTGGCAAGATCTTAACCACACATAATGAATAGTATTAGATACTTGGCACAAAGAGAAACCATTAGATGGATTTGTGAAGGAAATCAATGTGTGAGATCATGCCACCTAAGCAAAACAGTTTTTTTTTCATCTGATCAACCAAATTGAGTTAGATGAAGAGGGTTTCAACCCTAGTAAAACCCTAAATGGTTGGAATCCTTTTGAAACCCCAAAAACTTGGTTGAAACCGAAACCCTAAACGGTTTCCCCAAACCCTAAAGTTGGCATTCAAACCCTTTTTGATCCAATTTCTAGTATTGTGTTTAATCACTTGATTAAATCACTTTCACATGCTATTAATTTCTCAAATTCCTATTATGACATCTTTATCCAACATTTTAAACCTTAGAAATTTGATTGGGCCAAGAAAAATTGGATTTGGGCTTGATAGCATCTCAAACCCTAACCAAACCCCCTTTAAACCCCAAATTGAAGCCCACTTGGTTGAGGCCCACTAAAGCCCACGAATTTTGGCCACCTTGGCATAGCTTCTTGGAGAAATTTCCTCCCCCACTTGGCAGACCATTCATTGCATCAAGTTGCACTCATTAATATGGAGGAACCCACCCCATCAAGTCCCATGTCTCATAGCCTTTGTAGTTGTCTTTTGCCCCCCACTATCCTCTACATTATGTCACATGTCTACACCTCCACTCAATGATCATTAAGGTCCAAATATTCTCCCTACAGAAGTCTTGAGTCGTGCAAGACACACTTACTTCACTTTAATCATTTCTTCACCCCGTTCTTAGAGAGAAACCCAAAAGAGCTCTCTCGGGCAGATTTCTGGGTCTTTTTGCGTGGAGTTTTTCGACCCTTTGTAAGTATTTTCACACGATGACTCCTTCATAAAAGTTGTTCCTCTTTGAGTCTAGTTTCCGTAGATGTATTTTTCGTATCATTCCATGGTCATTTGGTCGGTCAAAAGTATTTTTAACCATGGAAAGGTCATTCTGGGCGTGAATCTGGAGAGTGTGTTATGTTTTGGAGTTTTTGACCAAGCTAATGGATATATCTTGGTCCGAAAATTTTATGGAGTGTTCTTAGAATGTGTTTAAGAGTTTTCATTGAGGTTTTGTTGCATGAATAAAGATTTTGATGATAGATTTTATTAGATCTAGAAACATGAAAACTGGAAGTGACAAAACAGTTTTTATTTGGATAAAGTTTGAATATTTTGAGGTTTGATCTTACTCTAAAGGCTTTGATATTTTTATATGATGATCCTAAGTCTCTTATTTTCATGTTAGGATGTTATTTTGGAGATATTTAGTATTAGTTTCAAAGATATGATTTTTCTATGCAAGAGAATTTCGGTTAGGCCTAAGATTTGATGTTTTTAGGTTAGATCCATGTTTTATTGGGTTTTAGCCATGTGATTTTAATTTTGATGGTTGGATATTCTTTAGGACACGTTTTTAAACCATGTGATACTTTATTTCAAAGATCTCACCTTCTTAAGCCATTGATCAAGAGATTTATCAAAGCTAGTTAAGAAAAAGTTTCTGTTTTTGGACTAAGTGTAAAATCAAAAACTCCAAGTGTTATTTTTGTGATTTTGGTGACTTTAGTTTGATGTTTTAAAACATGGTTTATCTGAGGATGATGTTATGAATATGTTAGAAGTAAGATTAGATTTTTTGGAATTCTTGGAGATGTTTTGATTTAAGGACAAAGCTTGTGATTCAAGTGTTTTGATCTTTTTACAAAAAAGTTTGGTGTTGATTATTAGCTTTTTCTAAATGGATGTTTTCAAGTATGGTTTTAAACTTAGGATTGGAAGATGTTTGTTGTAAAATTTTGGTTTAAGCATGAGTTTTGAAGTTGGAAGGAATTGTAACAAAAATCAAGAGAAATGGCCTATGGATGTTTCGGCCATAGTGTGTTTTCCATAGTGTTGTTTTGTTTTAAATTTTTTTCTGAGTTGATATTTGAGTTTAGAACAAAATTTACATGAGGAATGTAAATTTTGAAATTTTTGGAGTTAGGATATGAAATCCTTAAGTTATGGGTAAAATGGTCGTTTTCCCACATGTAGAGGGTAAAATGATAATTTTACTCTAAGATAACTTGTTTCCATGTTTCTAATTGTTAGTAATTAAATTTCTAACTTTTAGAATGACCTTTTACAGTTTCTCGTATATCGCACTTTATTCTCGTAGAACGTGACAATCGAGGTAAGTTAGCCTCTAACTTACTATCAGTTTATTGTGTATGTGTGATGGGTAAGAGAACTACAATTTATGTATGTATGTTATCGTATATGCCATGTCATGCTATGTCATTACATGTTTATCTGCTACGTATGATTTAATCTCTCATGAATAATTATCTGTTACATAATCTTTTCTATCATACAATGATGTATGTTATAAGTATGCCATGTTAAGTATGCCATGAAATGTTATGATTAAATCATATTGTGTCATTTACAAGTATACGCCATGTTAGAAAAGTATATGATATTAATTAATATCTCATGCATTAAGAAAGATAAGACATGTTATGTTACGTATAATACGTGGGGCCACAACAACTGTGGAGTACGTATTATATTTTATGTTACGTGAATACGTGGGGCCACAACAACTGTGGAGTACGTATTATATTTAATGTTACGTATATACGTGGGGCCACAACAACTGTGGAGTACGTATTATATTTTATGTTACGTGTATTCATGGGGCCACAACAACTGTGGAGCATGAAGTATGGGGCCACAACAACTGTGGAGCATACACTACGTGAGACACAGCAATTGTGACACGTAGAATACGTGGGGCCACAACAACTGTGGAGTACGTATTAAGTCAAGTTTCAGATCAAGTGCATGATAAGTCAAGTTTCAGATCAAGTTCATGTTTTGTTATGTACACGTACATGTTATGTTCATGATCAAGTTATGTTCCAAGTTCATGTTCACATCATGTTAAGTTCACGTTTACAGTATGTCTCAAGTTCACGTTTATGTCATGATATGTTCAAGTTTATGTTATTTTCAAGTTCATATTTATGTTATGCATGTTTACGTTCATGCTACATTTCAAGTCCATGTTATGTTTTAAACTCAAGTTCATGTCATGTTAAGTCAAGTTCAGTTCACGTTTAAGTTATGGTTATGTCATGTTATATGTCAAGTTATGCTATGCTTATGTACGACTTTACTTATGCATTTATGCTTTTACTGCCATGCATGCATCTTTAACCTGTGTGTGAGTTTTATGTTAACTTACTGAGATTTGTAATCAAATCTCACTGTGGTAGTCCCAACTACCATTCCCCCCGAATGGTAGATCTTGTTACAGGACCCAAAGAAGAATTGGAATCTGACCATCTGAATACGGTCATCTAGGCTACGGTGCGATGTTGATGATGGTATAGTATTTAACTTAGGTTAATGCTTGTACTTTTGGAGTTGTATCTCAAGTATTCTTTTGATCACAACCATTTTGGACTAGTGTAGTGATCACGGCTTTTTAGTATGTTTTTATGTATGAAATATGTTTCAAGTATTTGGGATATTTTTAGTTTGGTGCATAGTATTGCTAAAGAAAAAAAAAAATTATCCGCTGCGAATATTGCATAATGCTAGATGCATGTTAGGAACATTGCATCTTATATGTCATGAACGGGGGCAGGTAACCTTGTGTTGCATGTCTCGACGCTTCAAATGTCCGTTCAATCCCAAGCGGAATTTGGGGGCGTCACAACTAGTTTTCGTTCTGCTAATTCTGTAGCATTTATGAATATGTGTTCTTCTCCCTCTTCCTAAGGGGGTTTCTTTAGCATACTTCCTATGTACTGGGTTACTCCCCTTTGCACTTTAATAAAACTGCTTTTTTTTTTCAAAAAAAAAAAAGAGTAATATTTGCTTTAAGAGGATTAAAATGCTTAGACATCACTGCCTGTGACAGTGGCTGGGCCACTCATGCTTCATTGGGTAGGGATGTCATGCCAGGCCATTGTATTTATCTGTTGTTTCTAGCTTTCTATAAAAAAACGTAGGATACTTTATTTGTATGCATTTACGTTGCAGTCATGGCGAATAACTTGCTTAGGCATGCCCACTATGTTTTTTTTATAAGTGGGCATGCCCGCTATGTAATCATTAGATTCACAGATAATTTTGGAGTTTATTCATCACTTATATATGGCAGTCTGCATATGAATCTAAGGATTTTTGCTTTGTTTTACTAACCAAACTAAAATTTCAAATCTTGAAAGATATGTTTCTCAAAACATATTGTGTAAGAAGGATGGAAAATCTATTGATCATATTTTTCTTCATTGTGAGGTGGCGACATTGTTGTGGAATGAGATTTTTGTTAAGGTTGGCATTTTTTGGGTGATGCCTATGCATGTGGTGGATTTCTTTGCATGATGGCCAGGTATTGAGGGGAGTAGTATTAACTCTGCTGTGATGGATGATCCCCCTGTGCCTACTTTGGTGTTTATGGTTAGAAAGGAATGGGAGGTGCTTTGAGAATTCTGAACATTCTATGGGGAACTTAGGGAGTTTTTCCTTAGTACTTTAAACTTTTGGGTGAAGAATCTTGTAAGGAACCGGAATGATTGTAAATAGTTGTTTTTCTGCTTTAGTTTGTAAGTAGGTGTTTCTCATTTGTAACGTATCAAAAAAAAAAGGTGTTTCTCATTTGTATACATCCTGTATACTTGGGCTATGCCTATTTACTTGGAAAAAAATTTCTCTTATTAATTATAAAAAAAAAAAATGTTTCTCAAAAACATCTTTGATGATACGATTGAATCTTGCACTGTTGCACAGAATTGTTTTGCTAATATTATGCGGATTGGTCACATATACGCATGACATTGCTTTCTTCTTACCAGTCAAGTTGGTGATATATATGCATTATGCACGGGTTAACTTTAAGCTTGGTGTTTGAATGGCATACAGAAGCTACTTTTTTGGCCATTGATTTTGATTTTGAATGATTTTGTTTGCCAGATCACGGCAACTCTATTAGTATGCTTTAAATTGCCATGATGCCACTACCTTCTCTACAGACCAAAATACCACAGCTTTTAAAGAGGTAGCAATTATTCGTCACCCCCGTGTTGGTGAATATGCCTTTGGTTTCATCACATCAAGTGTCACCCTTCAGGTACTCCTTGTATCCCCTTTTATCTTATAGAACTGGTCCCAAGAAAAAAAAATTGCTTGAGAATGTTGAACCTTAATGCTTGAGTCACATTCATAGAAATTATTGTTCTTTTCATTTTATGATTTGGTAAGCTTTTCTGTGGCTTTCATTTGACTAGAGAAGGATAAAGTAAAAGTAAAAAGGCCACATGACCTACCAGTCTGATATGAAAATTTCTATTTCCTAATGGAAATAGAGTCTGATCTAAGGGGACATTTGGACACAGATGAGGCACAAAATTCTCAAAATTTCATTCTCATATTCTAACACAAAACACTTTTCAATTTCAAATCTTCAACTTTTTCATCTAATCATTACTTAGTCATTATCCAAATACAAAAACCTAACAACTTTTGTAAACTTCAAACTAATACACAAAAATCAATGCAACTTGTACAAACTTTAAAATAAAAATAATATTCAAACAAATTTTCAACTTTATATTATTTTTATTCAATTTTTCTCTTCTCCCAAAACCCAATAAAACATATTAACTCAAACCATTTTATTACAATTCCTGAATTCTTAGATACTCCAAGTGTCCAATTGAGCCCTAAAACTTCCAATGGTTCTGTGGGATTGTGTGAATATTTACATCAATCATGTTATCTTGCTGTTTATTGTCTTTCAAATTACTCATATCTTCTTTTGTTGGTTGGTCTTTTATCACAGGGAGATAATGAAGACGAAGAGTTATGTAGTGTTTTTGTCCCAACAAACCATCTCTACATTGGTGATATATTGCTAGTTAACTCCAAAGAGATCATTAGACCAAATCTTTCTATCCGAGAAGGCATAGGTGCGTCTTCTGTTTTACCATAGCTATCTCTACTTTGATATTTTTACACTGTATTGTGACAACATATCTTGGTCCTTCTCCTCTTTATTCCTGAAGGAAAATTCTTAATACAATCTGGTAGCACATTTGGCTGGGAACTGTGCCTCAAAAAACGTAGGTTACTAGTTTGACTCTTACCCAATAACACCACCATGCCTTTGGGTCTACTCCCTTTGTAAACAAAACATTTTTTTTTTATAGGTAAACAAAACTTTATTACTCAGAATAGGCCTAGCCCAGTATAAACAAGAAATTGTAAACAAAACTCAAAATACAAAAAACAAAAATCAATATTCTGGAATTTAAGGTCATGTTATTATATTTGGCAAGATTTTTCTTTCCCTGCTTTTATGCTTGTGGGTCGTATTTTTTATTTTAGTCTTTGTTATTAGTAGCATCTGCTTCTATCTTTTGCCAAAACCACCAATTTCAGGATATCTATAATAATTCTGTTAACTTACCGATCAATAAAAAAAGGTATGCTAACTGTGTAACATCTCCCTCGGATGTTATAGTTTTTTTTTCATGCAAGAGATTTGATGTATTGAAATGAGTGGAAGCAGCTCAATGGAGTGCCTTCCTTAACTATAAATAATTTAAATAGTGACATGAGGCGATGCATGGATATTGAAATTTTTGCTGTTTATCTTACAATATAGACGTTTATCTGTTTTTTCTTACATTTTTGGGCAATACTACAGAGATAATTGTTTCTGGGGGTATGACAATGCCGCAAACAATTTCAGCTTTGGAAATGGTTACTCAGCAGAATGATAGAATCCCTTTGAACAGAATAGCCTAGTGAGATCAAAGAAGGGCATGCCTGGAAACATTGTAACTAGTCAAATCCCAGAACTATATGCGAGCTTAAAAGTCTTGTTTGATGATAGGAATGCTGAGATTACGTGGGTTCATTCATAATTTCACATCAGTAGGTTTCAGGATAAATCTTTACCATGTATGCTTTATGTTTTTAGTAGCAGAATTTATATATGGTGGTAAAAATTAATTTTTGGTGTCTGGAGGGAATGGGGTCGGGGCAGCTGCTGCTCATCTTCTTTGGTATATTTGTATAACATGATTGTATTGGCTTTTCTGTCATCTTTGTGCTCGAAAAAGAGAGAATAATAATATTGGAAACTTGACAATAAATATTTTAATTGTTGCATTGTACATTGTTTTGAGTAGTTGTATCCATTTAAAAACACCAATAACGATTACAATTTTTAAGAAAACACCTATTTGATCACCATAGCAAAATCTTCTCATCACCAAAGGCAAAGTACACCTCCATATCTAGCATTCAGGATAGATTCATAAGAAAACAATCCATTAATAAATATAAATATTAGCGTCCTGTAAATTGCTTGGTTTTAACATTGTTTTGAGCTTAAATAATTGGTATTTTTACCACATGTATCAATGTTTATCCCTTTTATTGATCCAACATTCACCATCTCATCGTTTATCAAAGTTAAAAAGGTTATATATAACTCAAGGGGTTGGCCCAAGTGGTGAAGGCCTTGGTCTTGGTGTGTCACTCCTTTTAAAGTCTAAGGTTATACATCTTCTTAATCACTTTAAATAATGACTGTGTTTTGCCATCCTGACATATATTAGTTTCAATGCATACCTTATAATAATATTTGGCCTTCAAGATCGTGTGATGTGATCTCTTTCTATTCATTTTAAAAGAATAAATCTTGATTGAGAGTGCATCTTCATCTTGAAACTTATTTATCCTTTTTCGTGTACATTACATGTTTCTAAATTTTGAAATACACATAAGATAAATGGTACATAGTATAATTCTTTAAAGTATAAATGATAAAATACAAGGATTTCACTATCTCCACCAATCAGGAGAGAGTTTCCCCTATATTCCCTCTCTATAATCCCTACTACCCTCTTCCCCTTCATTTTTAGCCTCCTCTTTCTTTCTTCCATGTTTTGGGATTTTCATTATCCTCAATTATGGTCTATAAGATCTATCGTTATCTATTCAATTCTAACTCACAGGACAACTATTATCATAACTCTCATATGGCAATTTATTAAAACATACTAAGAAATGATCATCCCCCATTAGCGTGTGAGATACGTACACTTATTTATATAACTTCAAGCGTCATCACTTTTATTGACCTCGCCATCTATTTTTATCATTACTCTCATTGTTTATGCTCGTATGTAGTGTTTTATTTTATTTGCGACAAATATTTTCCTTCTTTTTAACAATAATTTGAGAGTTTAGGTTTACACCAAACTCAAGCTGCCCCCAAACACCCCCTATGCGCCACTTTGAAAGACTATTTCCACCTTACTCCACTCCCAACTTGAGTAAAAACTCTTTACTTTGGGTGTTTGTTGGAGTATTTATTTTCTTCCCTAATTTGAATTATCCTCTTCTTATAATAACATTATTATTTTTATTTTAAAAAATATAAAAGATCATAAAAAGTAATATTACATGCTATACTTTTATTTCACTTTAATATCACTTTATAAATGTGTCACTTTTCATCACTCTTAAACCATTTCTTTAAATAAAACCACATGTTGATGAATAATACCATCTTCATAGTGGGATAATAGTAAAATAAATGATAGTTTAGGGGAAAAAATTTCCTGTAAATAAAATAATTTTATAAGAGTTTATTTGGAATTGAATTTGAAAGTTTAAAAAGTATTTTTAAATATTTAAAAGTTATTTAAAAAAAATAGAATATATTTGATAAATTTATAAAAAGTGATTAAAAAGTTAAAAGTCTACTTTTTTAAAAAGCACCAAATTAAAATTTTTATCAAAAAATTCATACATATAACTTTATATTTTTAAAAAAGTAATGAAACTAACTTTAAAAAACTTTAGATATATGTTTATAAAAAAAGTAAACAACTTTTAAAATATAGAATTTATTATTTAAGTTATAATCCTAAAATTATAAATTATATTTTCTACCCTTCTAAATATTCACTAAATCTAGATTCTATGCTCAGTTTATCCAAAAAAAAAAAAAAAAGAGGTTCGGGACCTTCGGATAGTTTCTCTCGCCCAAACCCGCTTTCTCACTTTGGGGATTTCACAGCGGTGTCCCGACAAGGCCAGCGTCTTTTTACAAAATCACATCTGAGTCCAGATTTCAGATCATAGATTCGCACCCAGCCCAAGACCTTCAAAACCCTAGACATACCCAAAAAAATCCCAATTGCTTCACGAATTCGCACCGTTTCATGATTTCATCCCTTCCTACCCTCTGCAAATCTAGGGCTTCGATAAGTCCCTGAAGAGGGGAACCCATGGACTTCGACGCTTACGAGTACTTGGAGAAGACAGTGGAGGAGAACGAAGAGCGAGACTCGAAGAGGCAGAACAAGAGCAGGGAGGGCAGCGAGAGGAGCTACAGAAAGAGAGATGTCGACGACGACGATCCTGTCCCCGCTGACGGTGAGGACCGAAAGAGCAAGAGGTCCAGAGGCGACGACGAGAACGTCAGCAGCAAGCGCGAGCGCGAGCGGGCTGGTCATCGCGACAAGGATCGGCATCACAGAGATTCCGAGAGAGAAAAGGATCGAGAGCGCGATCGAGAGCGAGAACGGAGTGGTAGAGAGAAGGGGAAGGAGAGAGAGAGAAGGGAGAGAGACAAGGAGAAGGAGAGGGAGAGAGAGAGGAGGGAGAGGGAGAGAGAGAGGGAGAGAGAGAAAGAAAGGGAGAGAAAGGAGAGAGAAGAGAGAGAAAGGTCCGGGAGAAGCAGGAGTCGGTCGGACCGCGACCGAGAGAGGGAAACAGACCTAGAGATGAGAGAAAGCAGGTTATTTTTTTCTTTTGAACGTATTACATTTTTCTCTTTTGGTTTCTTCAAATTCGGAGGTTCTATTCCGTGCTTCTTTTTTATACTCTGTTGGTGGTTCTTTTACTTAGTAATGAAATGCATTAAGTTTGGTGGTTCTAGAGAGAAGATAGAAGTTACTCAAAAAGAAAAAAGAGAGAGGGATAGCGAGAGCGACAGAGAAAGAGAGAAGACAGAAGTTTATAATGTAGAATGCCTGCTGTGGAAAAAAATTGTATAGTGCCAACTTAAGTCTTGGTTTGTATTTGGATCCTGGCTATTATCATTGAACAACAGATAATTGATTTGAGCTTGTTATATTTTGAAACTAAAACGGAAGCTTTTAGTTTTAAAATGGTCTTTCTTCTGTTCAATTTGCTTACCTGTGTACATCATGAGATATTTAAGATGGATGCATTTCTTACTGAAAACAAAAAGTCTAGAAGGGATGTATATGTTAAGAAATTAAGTATATGAAACTCCTTAATCATAACTTCTACTTGTTAGTATATCAAATGGTTAGGGTAAGGGTTACCTTGGTCAAATGACAAAAAATCCTAGTTAGGTATTACTCATGATACGTCTTGTGTACTTGGCTATGCCTTTTATTATGAATTAAACTTCTTGATTACCTATAAAAATAGGGATGTAATATATTGGTGCTGTGTAACAACATTTATAGCCTTTTTTTTTTCAATGCATGTATTGGTCAAAGGAAAATTATATTTACAAGCCGGTGTGTAAAATATGCTCTCTACGCTACTGACATGGCATAATTTGATTGGTAAGAGGATTTAATTTTAAACTTCTCTTGCTAATCGAATTATGCCATCTCAGCAATGTGGAGGGTGTATCTTTCACACCGGCTTGTAATTAAAATCGGTCATTGGTCGAAATATTTCTATTCTTTTGGAAGATAGAAACCAAGCTGTGTTGAATTAATTTATTGTTTTAGAGGTTTGGGAGACTGCAATGGCATACATTAGGCTTCAACACATCTATAGGGAAATACACAACTCCCACTGCATTGGAAATCTATAGTCTCGCACTGACCCTGGCACATATTAGAGAACTTGTTGCTAAGGTCTCCATCTCTGATCTGGGCGACTGACCCCTCATCCTACTACTAACCTATTCTGTCTTCAGTCGATGTGCCCATCTCTTGTGTGGTCTCTGCTCCCTCTATAGGAGTCCAGTTAGTTTCGTCTCAGCTAACTTTTACTTGCATTATCTCCACCAATGCCAGCCACCATTCTTGACTAATGGAGGGGCTGTTGTAGCCATTTTAGACTTGATGAGAAGCTTCTCTTGGTGGTTGGGAGGCTGCAAATATCCAGCAGCCTTAGATGAGTTCACATGGGCAATTCACACTCGGGTGGCATTTCAACAATTGGTATCGTTGAAAACCCCCCATGTGTGAAATACACTATGGCTGCACCTTCCACTGTCCAATATGGCTGTAGGTCCAATATGGCTGTAGCAGCCCTTTCCTTTTGTCAAGATTAATGGTTGGAGTTGGTGGAGCTCGTCCTATAAAATAAGAGCTTTGCTTTGTAAATTAGTGTGGGGAAAACGAAGAGAAGAGGGCCATTTGAGAGATAGCAAGGTTGTTTTGAGTGTTTGCAATTTTGTACAAATATAGTGAAATCGTTTGTTTGTGCTTCAGTGGATGTAGGCAAATTGCTGAACTACTTAAATATTGTCTCTATCTTTTGTGTGTGTGTGTTTCTGGGTGTTCTGGCACAACAAATCCATGTGTGACTAAACTACTAGACTATGTTCACTTCTCTCGAACTTCAAACCAAGATCTACGGTCCTTAGAATATACAGTAGAATCCATTTAGTCGCATGTCAGTGTGTCTTTCAATATTGTGCATATATCGACTGACTAAACTAATGGCCTTGGAGATATTAGGACGTGAATACCAATATTTTGAATACTGTACTGGATGGCGTACCGGTCAAGGCACTGGAATGAAATATTTCGGTACCGGTACCGTTTCGGGATAGTCGATATATGAATAAATTATATATGTAAATATATATAAATTATATTTTAAAATAATAGTTTATATATGAATAAATTATACATGAATACATATATATATAAATTATTATTTTTTTGATAAGTACATATATATATAAATTATAAATAGTCTGGTTTGAATTTGGGGTCAAAAAATGATCTTACAGTTTGAAGAAATGAAAAAAAAGAGGGAGTAAAGGCCGAAATACCGGCCAGTACGAAATAGACACTATACCTGTACCGGACCAGTGGCCGGTATGGTATGTACCGGTTGGTATGGTACGGTATTAAAAACAGTGGTATATACACCATATTATACATTAGGCTTCCAACAATACTTGCAAATGAGACATTTTTTATATAGTCTCATTCTTCATCACTTTTAGGAGACTGCAATGCACTAAGCTTGAAATATGGGGCCACTAGGGTTGAGACCGAAGATTGATGGGCTAGCATTTGAGCCCATCGAGCAACAAGATGTCACTTGGTTGGAGAGGCCGTTTGAGGAGGCCGAGGTCCATGAAGTGGTGAGAAAGATGGTCAAAGACATAACACCGAGGCTAGATGGATTTTTGATGGGCTTCTTCCAATTTTGCTGGGAAGTGGTGAAGGAGGATTTAATGAAGGTATTTCATGAATTTTTTTCGGATGGGAAATTTGAGAAAAGTCTCAATGCCACTTTTATTACACTTATTCCCAAGAAGACTGGGGCATCAGAGGTTAAGGATTACTGGCGCATTAACCTTGTGAATGGGTTGTATAAGATCATTTCCAAAGTGCTTGCAAATCATTTGGGAAGAGTTTTGGGGTGGATCATTTGGAAACCCCATAATGCATTTGTTAGGGGACAATAGATTTTGGACTCAGTACTTATCACCAATGAATGCTTAGATAGTAGGCTAAAATCGGGCAATCTAGGTCTCTTGTGCAAGTTGGATATGGAGAAGGTCTACTGTAATACCTCGTTCCAATATGATAGAGATGTTACTAACATACATAGCATAATGCCCAGTAAAGAGACTCAAGATTTTGAAATACCTCATTTATTGAAAAACATTAAACTAAAATGAACATAAATAGTCTTTGGAACTTGAAACTGAAAAGAAAGAAAAAAAAAACATAATTTAGTCTTAAATAAGACTTCTTATCGAAATGGCATAAAAGAAACTAATCCTTGTGAAAAGAACACTAATTCAATTCTAAGTCCTTGTACTAGATCTACTCTTGGCTATCCAGCTCTGCATCATCATTAACTTCATCTACGACAGTTTAAACATAGAAGAAAATAGAGAACCAAACAAAAATGAGTCGAAGACTCGGTAGATAGCACATCATACCGTAAACATAACATAACGTATCATAGACTTCATTTTTGAAAAGACTCTTCAAGCATACACATATATTATTTACAGATTCTCATAGCATGTTTATTCATCATTAACATGAGCGGAAGCATACATAATCATGACAACCATGTAATGTGAATATTCACATGAATAACTTGTTTATCTTGTATTTTACTTATCAATTGGTGAACCACGCTTAAGTACATGGCACCTCATAACTTATCATGTTGTGAAACACGCTGAGTTCGTGTTTTACTTAACTTGCATAGCATGAAGCGAAACATGCTTGAGTCTGTGTTTCACTTAACTTGCATAACTTGTATGTGGAGTGAAACACGTCTGAGTCTGTGTTTCACCTAACTTGTGGTAATCATGTTTGAGTCTTTGGCACCGTCTTAACATAACTTGTGGTGAACACGCTTGGGTTCGTGTCATCTTAAGCCTCTTGTCTTTCTTAATGCATGAGAATTTTATTGACTTCATGAACTTTCTAGCTTGGCATATTCTTGTACATGTCATTTTCTTGTACACAGCGTAGCATAACATGACATGACCTAACATGATCTAAACATTTTATGACATTTCACGGCATACATGATCTAAGTACTACATGAAAATGGCATATATGATCTAGGTACTTCATTAACATGGCATACATGATCTGGCTATTTTATTGCATGGCATGCTTGACTTAAATTACTACATGAACATTACATGGCATACATGATTTAAGTACTATAGGAACATGGCATGCATGATTTGGCTATTTTATTAGATGACATACTTGACTTAAATTACTACATGAACATTTCATTGCTTCTATATGATCTTAGTAACATTCAATCCATCAAACAACAAATTTATTCACACAAGCATAATGTTATAATTAATCAAAGATCGTGAAAGGAATTTAACCTTGACTTGGCTCTTAGTGTAGCGTAGATAACCATCCTAAGTACATCATATTTTCATACACAATTAGAACATTTATAGTGTGCATGCATTTATATGATCATACTATTTACCTCTTAGCGCTGCCTCCTGATTTCCAACTTGTAATGTGTCACCTATACAAGGTACCCGACATTGATACTTTTCTTGAAAAACGTGTCAAAATTCTTTACTTAATTAAATACGAAAAATAGAATTTAACATAGGAATTATCCTGTTTTCGTGCAAACTTAATAAATACTTGTGATATATATATTTACTTAATTAATTCCTAATCTTTGTCTGAGTAATACAAAAGATTCGGCCTACTAACCTAAGGTGCTGTAGAGGAATAAGGTTCGGGCCCAATGCATGACAAGGCCTAATAGAGAGCTTATCTCTCCTAAGAAAGTAGGCACAGGCTGAATGGGACTCAGGCTCAAAGCCCCTTTAACCCATGATGGTTTTTGAAACATGGCTTAGTTAAACCCAACCAGTTTACTTAACAACTAGGCCCACACACTTAAAGAAATATTTGGGCAAAAAGGCTTAGGGCTCAACCCGATTCAATCCCTAAGGCACTGCCTTACTGGAAGCTACATGAGACAAAGTAAAAAAAGAACTGGTTGGCCTTATGATGGCAGGGGGACTCACCGAGAGGAGGAACCAGTTGTGATGAAGATCCTGGTGGCTGGGTGTGACCGGTGACGTTATGGGGCTTCTTTCGGTAGGGTGACGCGACACAGTGAGAGAAAGAAAAAGAGTTAAGAGCGAGATGGGCTGAAACCGAAAAGAAGCAGAGAGGGAGGAGGGTGAGTGCGATGGCAGGGGCTTACTGGAGGGAGTGCGTGCGACGACACGGTTGGCTGGTAGAGAACTAAGGGTCGGTTTAGATGTTGAGTTGAGTTGAGATGAAAGTTGAAAGTTGAATAAAATATTATTAGAATATTATTTTTTAATATGATTATTATTTTAGGATTTGAAAAAATTGAATTATTTATTATATTTTGTGTTGGAAGTTGAAAAAGTTGTAATGATTAGATGAGATGAGTTGAGATGAATTGAGAGGAGTTGAGGAACCAAACACAGCCTAAGCCTATGCGTATTAGTTTTTTCCTCTCTGTGTCAACTGGATTTTTTTGTGATTAATTTGAGGGTTTCGTGAGATTTTATAGACGAGGGAAAGGGTTTTACGTAAGTTTTCAGGAGATTGGGTAGAGTTTGAATTTGAGTGTTGGTTCTAATTTAGGAATCTTTTCAAATTGAAAGGAAAACAAGAGAGAGTCTACACAGAGATGTCAATAAGTTACCTAGTGAGATACAAAATCTTTTAATCTAATCTGTTTTCAAAATTTGAAAATAATAATACTAAAATAGATAAACCATAAAATAAAATAATAGCTGTTCTTGAGTCCTATTTGGGTTCGTTTGTTAACTGGGATTTCTTCTTGTATTTGCTTGGAAGGTATGGTTTTGGGGAGAGATGGTGCTCTTGGATTATTAGGTGGTGCATCTTGATGACGCGATTCTCAGTTTTGGTGAATGGCAGCCTGGTTGGTTTTTTTAACAGTTCCCGAGGTCTACGACAAGGGGATCCCTTGTCCCCTCTCGTCTTTGTCATGGTCATTGAGGTATGTAGCGGAATGATCTCAGCTATGGTCAACAGTGGGTTCTTGGCTGGCTTTTCGGTTGGTGACATACATCAAGGCACTCTTCACATTTCTCATTTGTTGTTTGTAGACGACACCTTAGTTTTTTGCAAGGCAAAACTAAACTAGATTCAAACACTAAGGGCACTTCTACTTTGCTTTGAGGCTGTGTCCAGTTTGAAAGTGAATTTATCCAAGTCATAAATGGTTCCAGTTGGTAATGTTCGTAACATCGGCTGTTGGCTCACACTCTCTCTCTATGAATTATCTGGGTTTTCCTTTGGGGGCTCCCTCTAGGGCTAAAACCATTTGGGATGCAATTATTGAAAAGATTGAACGAAGATTAGCAGGTTGAAAGAGATTGTGTCTGTCGAAAGGGGGTAGAATTACTCTAATAAAAAACACTCTTTCCAATCTACCTACATATTTCTTATCCATGTCCTGCGAGTGTGGCGGTATGTATTGAGAAATTGCATTGTGATTTCCTATGGAGATGGTTGTGCCCTGGCATGACAGATTTTTCAGCATGTATTTTTTAGTTGAATTTGGTTGATCTTCCACTCATAGGGGGCCCTATACTTGGTCTAATAATCAGATGCGGTCTCAGCTGGACAGATTCCAAATATTACTGGATTGGGAAATACATTACCTAGAGTGTGCCAGAAGAGGTTGCCTTCCCTCTGCTTGATCATTTTCCCCCATCTTTTTGGATGTCGGCGGTATCCAAGGCGGGCGTCGTTATTTTAAATTTGAAAACATGTGGCTTAAAAGTGAGAACTTTGTGGACAGGGTAAGGCTACGATGGTCATCTTATTAGTTTCATGGTACCCCCTCCCACATTCTTGGAGGCAAATTAAAAGCTTTAAAGAATGATTTAAAACTGTGGAACTCTTAAACTTTTGGGGACATACGATAATGAGGGAAAACCATGGTGGAGGAATTGTATGATTTGGAGAGGATACTTGAGGATGGAGTCCTCTCCCTAGAGGAGATATTGCGAAAGGCAGAGCTGGCTTCAGATTTGGAAGGAGTATTATCTTTAGGAGAAATCTCTTGGTGTCAGAAGTCAAGAGCATTATGGTTGAAACAAGGGGACCAAAGCACAAAATTCTTTCACAGAGTGGCTAACTCTCATAAGAGAAATAATACCATTGAGATGCTGAACATCAATGGTATAGATTGCACGGAGGCTCCTGTGATCCGGGACCACATGGTGGATTTCTTTAAATAGCTATTTACAGAACGAGACGGGTGGAGGCCAAAACTTGATGGACTCGGTTTTGACTCTATTGAGCCATAGACAACGTCTTGGTTGGAAAGATCTTTTAAAGAAGAGGAGGTACATGATGTAGTAAGAAGAGTGGTGAAAGACAGCACCAGGTCCAGATGGATTTTTGATGGGGTTTTTCCAAACTTGTTGGGGAGTAGTGATAGTGGATATAATGAATGTGTTCCAGAAATTGTTCTTGGCTGGGAAGTTTGAGAAAAGCCTAAATGCTACTTTTATTGCATTGATCCTGAAGAAGATCGAAGCATCGGAGGTAAAAGATTATAGGTCCAATAGCCTCATAAATGGGGTGTACAAAATTATATCCAAGGTACTTGCAAACAGGCTAGGGGACGCCATAGGTAAGATTATTTCGAAGCCACAAAATACTTTTGTAAGGGGCCGTCAAATCCTGAATTCAGTTCTTATAGCAATGAATGCCTAGATAGTAGATTAAAGTCTGATATTGCAGGAATTATATGTAAGCTAGATATGGAAGATGCATACAATCATGTAAACTGGGAGTTCCTTCTTTATTTGTTGGAGAGATGTGGTTTTGGGGAGAGATGGTGTTCGTGGATCAGATGGTGCATCTCTAAGGCAAGGTTCTCAGTTTTGATTAATGGTGGATCAGCTGATTTCTTCAACAGTTTTCGTGGCTTAAGACAGGGTGATCTACTCTTCTCTTTGTTGTCATCATGGAGGCCCTAAGTAGGATGCTCTCGGTCATGGTTAGAAATGATTTTATGACGGGTTTTTCAGTAGGTGATCCTAATACAATTTCAAATTTATTATTTGTAGATGACACTAATTTTCTGCGATGCAGAATAAGATCAGCTAAGGGCATTGAAGGCACTTTTACTATTCTTCGAAGCAACGTCAAACTTGAGAGTGAACTTCGATAAATTAGAGCTAGTGCCAGTTGGGACCGTCAGTAACACTCGGCACTTGGCCAGCACTCTTGGGTGTAAGGTCGCTTCTCTTCCTATGACATATTTGGGATTGCCATTGGAGGCTGCGTCACAGGCATTACCTATTTGGGATATAGTTATCGAGAAGATAGAAAGAAGATTGGTAGGGTGGAAGAGATTGTACTTGTTGAAAGGAGGCTGGGTGACTTTAATCAAGAGTACTATCTCTAACTTACCAACTCATTTTGTCTTTATTTTCAATTCCAGCTTGCATGGCTGCACGGATTGAAAAACTCCACCTTGATGTGGGACAAGGTATGCAGGCCAATTCCTTCATGTGGGTTGGGGATAAAGAGTTTGAGAATTTTCAATCGGGCGCTATTTGGGAAATGGCTATGGAGATATAATATGGAATTGGAAGCCCTTGGTGGTTGATTGCAAACATGGAAGCTTTTTTTTTTTTTTGGTTTCTTTTTTTTTTTTTGGGGGGGGGGGGGGGGGGGGGGGGTGTAGTGTACTAGAGAGGGAACATGGCCTACGGAGTGGGGGTTTGGAAACACATAAGACGTGGGTGGGGGTGTTTAATTGCTATACTAAATTTATGGTGGGTGTGGGTACTTGGATAAAATTTTGTGGGGACATTTGGTGTGGGGAGGAGGCCCTAAAGGACTCTTTCCCAGCTGTTTTCCTGGTGGCATGTGATCAAAAAGCTTCAATGGCGAACCCTAAGGTTCGATCAGGGGACTTGATCAAGAAGCTTCAGTGGCAGACCTTATGGTTCGATCAGGGGATTAAGTCCAATGGAATGTCACCTTTAGTAGAGCTGCCCAAGACTGGGAAATAGACAGCTTTGAGGCTTCTTTCAGGCTAGTATACTACATGAAGTTGAATGGATTATGAGTCGATAAGTTGTGGTGGACACCTGCAGGTAAGGGTACCTTCTCGGTTCAATCCTTCTATAAGTCACTTGCACTTCTCCCTAATACCCATTTCCCATGGAGAAGACTTTGGAGGAATAAGGCACCCCCCCAAAGCACTCTTCTTCACTTGGACAGTTGCTTTGGGAAAGATTCTGACAATCGATAATTTGAGGAAGCGCCGGGTAATTATTTTAGATTGGTGTTGTATGTGCAAGAATGCTGGTGAGATATTGTATCATCTCTTGCTACATTGCGAGACAGCTAGAGCTGTGTGGAGTGAAGTATTCTACCGAGTAGAGTTAAATTGGTTAATGCCTGCTACAGTGGTTGAGTTATTAACTAGCTGGACAATTCCAATTGGTGCTTCACAAATCAAAACTGTGTGGAAGATGGTCTCTATTTGCATTATGTGGTGCATATGAAGAGAGCGTAACGAGCAAACATTTGAAGATAAAGAATGGACGCTAGAGGAGCTTCGATCTTTATTTTTCTGCTATAGATTTTAATCGCCTAAATTTACATGGTCTTATCTCTTGTATATCTCTTGTGCACTTGGGCTATGCCTATCCTTATTAATACTATCATTCAATTATATAAAAAAAAAAAGCATCCCATTGTCTAAGATAACAGAATTTGGTAATTTAACAATCTTCTGACCTAAATTTACACTTTGAATATCAACTTGTATGCTTTTTTAAGCCCTTAAATGTGTTCATTTGAACCCTTTCTGTTTGGAATTTTAGTTTTGAACAAGTACCTCAAGAGATGAGGGCTAAGAGCTCGTTTGGATACTAAGAATATCTATGAATATTAGTGAAATAGTTTGTTAATAGTAATGAAATATTTTGAGTTAAGATGTTTTATTGGGTTTTGAGAAAGGAGAGAGAAAAAGTTGAATAAAAATATTATAACGTTAAAAAATTGTTTGAATATTATTTTTGTTTTGAAATGGGAAATTTTTTATTGTTTTTTGTGTTTTGTTTAGGAGTTTGGGAAAGTTGTAATAATTAAGTAATGATTAGATGAAAAAGTAGAAAATTTGAAATTAAAAAGTGGTTCGTGTTTGAGTGATATTTGGAAAGGAAATATTTGAGAATATATGAGAACAATTGTGTTCCCAAATGGGCCCTAAGATTTATTAAGGATTTGAGATGTTGGAGCCACCAAAATATGTAGAGGCTATAAAAAAGATGGAGGCAAAGAGGGGGCTTTTTTTTTTTTGGGGGGGGGGGGGGGGGGGGGGGGGGGTGGGGGGTTGTGGGGGGGGGGGGGGGGGGGGGGGGGGAGTGTGTTGCATTGAAAAAACTGCTTCTCTATTTGCCTTTCAACCAGTTGGCACTGGTTTGAATCCCACCCTGTCAACTTTTATATACTTATCAGAAAAAGAATTGCTTCTCTATTTATATGCTATCATGGCGAGCGCAGCAAGACAGGATTAGGTCTTTGACGCAATGAAATAAACTCCCAAAATCTGTGATACTTGTGATTTGGAAGTTGTCACTAGTGTAACTTTTAATACAGGAAACAGGAAAAAATAACCATTTTTGATCTTATGCATGCTTAAACAATTTGTTTCCTTCTGTATTTGGTTTACCTTGTTTTTTCTCATTATGCTGAAACTTGTATTGGTGGCAGGAGATTTAAAGATAAGAAAGAAGTGGTGGAGCCAGAAGCGGATCCAGAAAGGGATCAAAGGACTGTTTTTGCATACCAGGTAGACACCTGCTACTATAAATACACAAGTGTGATCAGACTATAAATAGACAAGTGTGATCAGGCATTTTCTTAAATATGTTTTGTTTGTTTTCTCTGCTGATATGAATCTGGTGATGGCAGATGCCTCTCAAGGCAACTGAGAGGGATGTGTACGAGTTCTTTTCAAAAGCGGGCAAGGTTGGTGGAGTTTTATATCTTAATACCTAGTAGATCATTAGAATTGTTGGATTTCTTTCTATAATAAACTGTATTGTCCTTTTTTGATGTCTTAATGCATTTCATATTTTCATTTCTTCTTACATATGTGAGAATAACTACATTATTGTTGCATAACTGCTTCAAACATTACAAGTGCATGCTATTGAGATACATTTGGTTTCTGTTGCAGTAAAGGCTTTCTTGCCTTCAGTTACGACTAGTATATTGACTTACTTATATGTGGGGTGAGTGAAAACATGCATATGAGTTATGTGATGAGCTTGTGAACATCCAGATATTGGTGTTTTTATGTGGAATGTGGTCGTCTAGTTTTTCCCCCTATTTGTCATCCTTGCACATTTATATCGTGTTCCTGTTTTGGGCTTTTTGGCTCTTTTTCTATTTTAAGGGCTTCCTCATTTTCAGGTGAGGGATGTCCGGCTGATCATGGACAGGAATTCAAGACGATCTAAGGGAGTTGGGTATGCTCCTTTTTGTTGGAAAATGTTTTTTTTAATGCATGTATGTGAAATAATTATTAGGATATCAGCTTACAAGAATCAAGTTTAACTGTATTCTTAAATGGACTAGCATTGCGATAATGATGAGGGATGATGGGAATACCTTGCACTCATGTTTAATCAATTCATGCTGCGTACTCAAGGTAGATGACATAATCCTGTTTTTTTTTTAATAACTTCTTTGGGTCCTTTTATAATTTTCCTTGGCTTCTTTTTTTGTATAGTAGTAATGCATTCTATGTCCATGTGTATCTTCCATTTACAGCCCTAAAATAAGTGATTGAAAACCTTTTCATAATTTGGTTACGGTTCACTTTTGGCAACATCTTGTGGCACAACTTCTTCCCCCCACCCCTATCTTCATTGGTTAAATGGGTTAGGGGGAAGCGGTTTCACTTGACTTGGTTCTGGTTATTATATATTGCACTTTTAAGGGTGTACTTGATAATTGAATGCTCTATCACAAGTGTATAAACTTTAAGTTGAAGATTCTCCCCTTTAAACACCCACATGCACTTTCATATCTATTGAATGAGGAGAGGATCTTCTGGTTGGCTTAAGTGGTAAAGGCCTTGGGCTTGGGGGTATGTTCCACCTAGGTCTAAGGTTCAAATCTCCTTGGGTGCAAACAATCTTTAGAGGCCATCGGACTGTGGGATTTTCCCCTTGAATTACTTGAGGTGCACTTGCAGGAAACTCCTTGCCGAGGGGGCCTGTGCACGCCTGGGATTAGTCAGGATACTGTTCCCGGACACCCAGTGCCAATAAAAAAAAGAGGATCTTCTGGTTATCCCTTCCTCCCCTCCCATGGCTATGATATGGTTCCTCCTCTTGTTCTATGTCTGCCATGTTAGTTTTTTCTCATATATTGTTTTTTCTTAATTTCTGAGTCATATAAGTTATTTTTCTAGTTTTCTATTTTTGCCGTTATGAGCTAACATCTTCTTTTACATGAGTCCATCAGATTCATCAAAAGAAACTCAGCTTGAGCTCTCTGCACTAGAGTTTTTGTTTCCCTACATCTCTTAGCTATATGCCTTGTAAGTTTTGGTTGCAAGGTTTATAGTCTCCTATGTGCTGAAAAACTTATGCAGCCTTGGTGATACTGCAGATATATTGAATTCTATGATGCAATGTCTGTCCCAATGGCAATTGCTCTCTCTGGCCAACTACTTCTTGGACAACCCGTTATGGTTAAACCTTCTGAGGCTGAAAAGAACCTCGTTCAATCTACTGCTTCTGGTGGGGGTTCAGGTGGTCTTGTAGGTCCATATGGAGCAGTTGATAGAAAGTTGTATGTCGGTAACTTACACTTCAACATGACCGAAAGCCAACTTAGAGCGGTACTCCAACTGTGTTCTTAATTTATCTATTACTGACACGTTCCTTCTGAATGGTTTTCTCTATTTTATTGTCACATTGTAAGTATATTGTGCTTACTCAGATTTTCGAACCATTTGGTCCTGTGGAGCTTGTGCAACTTCCCTTAGACCTTGAGACAGGACACTGCAAGGGTTTTGGGTTTGTTCAAGTCAGTAATAAATTCTAGTTGACTGTACGAAGATTATTCATAATTGATAATTGGCATCAGTGTAATTATTTGTTTTTCATGCTTTTACAGTTTGCTAAGCTTGAAGATGCAAAAGCAGCTCAATCTTTGAACGGAAAATTAGAACTTGCTGGTCGAACCATCAAGGTAGGATTGCATTATGAAGCTTTGATGTGGAGATTATAAATGTATCGAGAAATTTGTTGTTGGTTAGCTGTATATGAACTCCTGTGGACATGTGGTTATCACTACGTATCTTTGGAGGTCTGTATCAATATATTTGTGGCTACTGATAAAAAAATATACTTGTGGCTAATCTCATGTCTAATTCCATATATATAGGTTTCGTCCGTTACCGATCATGTTGGAGTTCAAGAAACTGGAGCGAAAACGGCAGACTTTGATGATGACGACGGGGGTGGTTTGGTGAGTTAAAACTTGGCCACCCTTACGAAGGACTTGATTTTTTTCTTAAAACTTTATTTATTTTTTATTGATAAACAAAAATTTTATTGATCATGAAATAGACAAAAGCCTGAGTATAGTGCTGATGATTCATAAATTTGGGTATGTGATTCAGATGATCATATTATGCTTATGTTCATGTACTATATAAGTAGAGTGCAGCACAACATGGTTAGGAAATGTTTAATTTTTTTTTATAAGTAATGCAAGTTTTATTGATAGGAACATCAGGCATGGCCCAAGTACATGGATCTTATACAAGAGAACCACCTAATTAGAATTATAAGACTATTTTCCATGTAGTAAGGGGGCTTGTCTCTTGACAGCATTTTCATACTTGGCCAGTATGATTACTGACTTTTCATAGAATCAGCTTAGCTGCTGAATCAGAAAGGTATCATATTAGGCACAACTAAATATCTTATGGTTGCATGGAGTTTGACTGTAAGTGTTGTTTCATCCGAAAAAGATTTTTGTTGTAATGTTGACAATTGTTAAGATTAGAAAGCTGAGGTCCTCTTCTGCAGCACTAACTGCGCGTCTTTTCTATTTTTATTTTTTGATATAGTGCCTGTGATGTTGAATTGTCAAATTGTTACAGAATTAGTTCTTTGCTGATGTGAGTTCTCTCTTATACAGTCTTTGAATGCTCAATCAAGGGCACTGCTTATGCAGAAGCTGGATCGCTCCGGTGTTGCCACAAGGTTTGTATCTCAGCTATTCTGATCTCACGTCCTGATCACCTGATCATAAGTTTAATTTTTAATTACCTTTGCAGTATTGTGGGGTCTCTCGGAGTTCCTGTTTTGAATGGGTCAGCTCCAAATACACAAGCCCTTAATTTGCCTGTCAATGGGCAAGCCACAGTTTCTGTCCCAGCTCTTCCAGTTCAAGCTATCCCTACTCCGGCTGCAGAACCTGTTGGAACCCCCAGCGAGTGCTTACTATTGAAGAATATGTTCGATCCTGCAACCGAGGTCTGTGATTTTCTTGTTTTATTTGTTACTGCATCCTACAAATTATTGATGTATAATTCTTTTGCAGACGGAACCAGATTTTGATATGGACATTAAAGAGGATGTGGAAGAAGAATGTTCTAAATATGGCCGAGTAAGACATATTTATGTGGACAAGTAAGTTTATGAATTACTCATGCCCTCTTATTACTTATATTGAAAAAAGAAACTACTCATGCCCATTCTAAGTAGTTCTCCTAAATGTTATTTTGTGAGAATTATTGTTGAGAACCATAAACTAATACAGATGCATCCGTCTCCATGTAGGTTTACTGGATGCTTCAGTTATTGGTTCTTTCACATAATACTTTAAGCTTGCTCTTGATATATAGGCTTGTATTATTTCAAGTAATCTTATACCATCATCACTTATAAAAAAAAAAAAAAAAAGTAATCTTATCATCATTATTAGCATATAGATATGGTATAAAAAAGTGGGAGGAAGAAGGTATATTTCCAAACACAATATTTGTCATGTTGGATGTGGATGTTTCACGTTGCCAAACACAATATTTGTATGATATAAATCTCAGTGCTGTCTTACTCCATTCTTTTATTTATGCGAGTTCATAAACTACACATACAAATGCACGCACGCACACATGCAGACACATACGATTATGAAGATTCTTGTAATCAGATTTATGATAGTCATTCAATTTTATTTATTTATTTATTTATTTTATGGGGTTTACAGAAACAGTGCTGGTTTTGTGTATTTGCGATTTGAAACTGTGGAAGCTGCAATGGCTGCTCAACGTGCAATGCATATGAGATGGTTTGCCCGCAGGTTGATTACAGCCCTTTTCATGGTAATATATGTATACTCGCATCACTGTACCATTCGGCTCTTGATGTCTATATGTATTATGATGTATGATGTATAGTTTGTTTTATTGATATTATGTATCAAAAACCATCTGATGCATCCCTCTGGGAACTAGATATTAGTTGCTTCCTTTCCTTTTTTGTTAGAATAATTAATTGAATGGTCAACTGAAAAGATATGCCTTATTGATTGTAAGGTCTCCTACGAGGGTAGCTTCTCTGTAAGCGGTGACCTCAAAAACAAAGAGACAAGGACCCCTGAATTCTGAAGTTTACTTTTCATTTACTTCATACTGATCCTACTTTCTTGCGTTTAATTAGTTGCACCCAGCGTGTTTAGAACTTTTGTAAAGAAATTTTCACCCTGTTTTGCAGGAACCCCATGTATACGAGGCCACGTTTAATGGTGGAGCATGAAAGGCAGCACATTACTAAAGAAGAATGTGTTAATGGGTTTAAGATGATACATCGTTCTTGATATGAAATGCATCAGATAGGCATTTAACGGTGATATATTAATCCAGTGATGGTTATCTGTAATCTGTAACAACTCCAGCATTTTTTTTGTAATTTGAAATTTTAGATGTCTTGCCATGGTTTTTCGTTCCATGTGCTGGTTTTTGAAGCTGCGCACTTCGTGTTGATAATGTGGATCTGGCGGAGCTTTCTGAAGGTTCGAAGTGGTTTTTGCTTCGAAAGGGGACTCTAGGTTAGGTTATCGGGCACACTGATGGGATTTATTTCAGACAAAAAAAAAAATTCAGATGCACCAATGTACCATGCACTGAAGAGTAAGGATTTTTGTAGATATTAGAGAACCTAAATAAAATAACTGGCCGTAAAAATTAGATCCAATTCCGCAAGTGAAAACTCATAACATAACGTGGAATAAATCAGTGGCTTTCAGCTCCATGGGTCACATAATTGCATAGCCTTTTGGTCGTCGATCTCGAATACGATTTCAAGGCTTTCCACTATCCTTGTGGCTTTTGCTAGTAGAGTATTGGACTCATGACTGTTGTCAACTTATATATATATATATATATATATATATATATATATATATATATGTATTTATATATATAATGAACATATATTGTATTTTTCAAGGAAAAGAAAAAAAAAAGGAAAGTGCTAGGTAGGGAGACGTCCATTCTTTTAGCTTGTATAACGCATGCCTCTATGATTTGAATCCATCGAGGAAACTGACGATCATCACACCAAGTTGAGGGATTAAATCACAATCCCCTAATCTTACGATGTTCCATAGGTTTGGAGATATAATTAAGCACCCATATTCTACCATCTCCAAAAAAGTTATAACCAACCATAATTATATGTACGCCGCCTACAACTAAAGGTCACATAATTGCATAAAAATTATCCAATCTCCAACTAGACCCTAACCATGTGGTGTTTTAACAAAATCTCATTTTTAAACCCTTGGATAGACTAAAGAGATGATATATCATAAGCACACAGTCTTCGTTCAAAAGCAAGATTAGGATCTGGATTGAAGTGTAGTTTTTTTTTTTAATACGAAAGAATCAGTATTGGTATGCAAATTAGTATACGATTTTGTTTGTACGTAGCAAATTTTTTTGAGTAATACTATGTATAAGTTTTAGGTGTATAAGTCTGACATATTCCTTTTGTAAAAAACTGGATTTCACTATAAATTATTATGATTTTTTTTACAATTTTTTTTTTTAATGATGAAATCTAACTTTTCAGAAAGAGTTTATACAAAACTTGTATATTCAGAGTTTGTGTATGTACCGTTATTGTATTTTTATTTTAGTTTTGGGGCTTATTAAGTTCTAGTGTTGGGCTTGGGCTTCGACTCATGAGAACAAGCCCATAGACGCGGTCTAGGCGGCGACCGTATCGCAACGTCAATAATCAAAAGCCCTACTCTTACTCCCTCATGGGACCCTGGTTAACATTGTCTTCTCCGCCATATATAAAAGCTTTCCCTAACTGCCAAGGAAACAGTAACCCAGAAGAGAAAGAGAGTGTGTGGAGAGGGAGTGAGTGGTTGCAGAATCAGTACCCTCTCTGAGATTCGCCTCCAACTCTTACGGGTGCAGAGACAGCGAAAACAAGGTTAATTAGCATGTTTTGAACTTTTTGTTTTCGTTTTGTTGTGGGATTTCTCTTTTCTTTGATTCGAGTGGAAAAAAACAGAAAGCTTGTTTTGGAAAGTGAAATCGAGGAGTAATGTTTGTTCTGTGGTTTCTGTTGGGTGGACGGTGGTGCAGATGGATAGGTACCAGAGGGTGGAGAAGCCAAAGGCGGAGACGCCGATTAATGAGAACGAGATTCGAATCACCTCTCAAGGCAGGATGAGGAACTACATTTCCTACGCCACCACTCTCCTCCAGGTTCTCTCTCTCTCTCTCTCTATTAAATTGTATCAATTTCCATTTTTGAAGAGCTTATTGTTGCAACTGCGTGGAATTTGTCATTATATGTTAGTTATTCCTAGAATTTTTAGTGGATTACGTATAGTTTGAATGGCATAGAAAATACATTTAATTTGGCGCATGCAGAACAGAAAAAAATTTAGTTAAGCTGGTCTGGTTTTATGGCTATGAAACATTTTAATGTGAATGTTGTATGATATATTGGACATGCTTCAAGTTCTCATACTTGAGTTCTGTTTTCGGTTATTACTGTTGCCACTAAGGTGCTAATGCACCGCTATTATTATCATGGACGGCTTGGGAGAATGTGATGGCAGAAGTTGATTTTTGACAGATTTTAGATCACGAGGCTACGGCCTTGAAGTCAACATCAGATTTGCATTGAAATTTAAATCGGGAAAGTCTGGAGAACACACTACTAGCTACAGTTACTTTGGAATTTAGTTAAATTCATTTTTTTCAGGATTGATTGGTTTAATAATGCTTATCTCTACATTAGATATTTCGACTACTCTCAAATGTATTAATTTGGTTCTAGTTTTATTGTTGACGTTCTAAACCTTATGAATGAGTCTGACCTGACCCACAAAAGATATAATTTATTTAATATGAATCTCAACGCTATTTTGGATGTGTGCAATTTGCTTGAACCTTGTGTGCAATTTGCTTAAACCTTGTTTGGCCTGCCAGATTTTGTTGCGTACACCATTGTCAAAAAAGTTAGCTTTGTCTGCCTAATCCTCAAATCTGATGGCGTTTTTGAATGTCCACCAGGCAATTTCTTTGACTATTTTCTAGAAAAACCATTCATTCCTAAATATATGTTCCCGCTCTCTCTCTCTCTCTCTCTCTCTCTCTCTCTAATTAATTCCTTTTTTTTTTTTTTTTTATCTAGGATAAAGGGTCTGATGAAATTGTCCTCAAATCAATGGGCAGAGCTATTAGTAAGACCGTGATGATTGCTGAACTAATTAAGGTGGGATGACAGTGCTCTGTCTCTCTCTCTCTCTCTCTGTGGACTTCGCAAGTTATTCAAGTTTTTCCCTTTTCAGAGAAGGATTGCTGGTCTTCATCAAAATACTTCAATTGGATCAATTGATATAACTGATTTTTGGGAACCGCTAGAAGAAGGCCTTCTTCCGTATGAAGCAGTAGACTCTTTTAAGTTTTCGAACTAATGCAAATACTACAGTATATTGTCTATAGGAATAATTTTCTGCTCTGGTACAGTTTGGAGACTACCCGCCATGTTTCAATGATCACAATTACTTTTTCAAAGAATGAACTGGATACTTCTTCCTCTGGGTAAGTGATTTAGGGGTGGATCCTCTTTAATTTTTTAACATATATATCTCCAGATTATCAGGCATTGCCTACAGTATGGTTGCCACTGCGGAGTTTTAACCATTATAAATTTTTCTTGGTGCTTTACATATGCATTTTTTCACTTTTTTTTTTTTAATTGATTGCCAATGCATGAATCATTTTATATTCTTATAAAAAAAAAATAGTTACTTGAGCTTGGCTCAAGGTGGTAGTTAAAAGTCTCCTTTATAGCTGGCTCACTAATTAAACTTGTCAAGTTCTATCTTCCTTGGAGCTCATTAGTATTTTTGAGTTTAGATCAGACTCCTTGAGAAATTTGCCAACGCCAATGATATCTTTGAGATACCCACTTCTTCTGTGCTAAGATTGAGCAAGTGACTACTTGGTATGGGTCGTTTAACTGTTTAACTTTCAAGGACTAACTTCAAGATATCTGTTACCCTTGTTTCTGAATATTTTCAATGTCATAAGTGTGAAATTTGGTTGAAAGAAGTTGCGCACTTTATGTGGTAGCTAGATAGATAATACTTATCAATCAATTCTTAGAATAAATCATCATTTCGAGGAATTATTTCATTTACTTGTAATAGCATATCAACCAATTACCAAAATGGTAGAAGTGCCAGCTACTTTAATGTTGTGTAACTTTTTTGATCGGTAAACAAATTTTTATTGATCAAATTTTAATGTTGTGTAACTGAAATGTTTTAATGGGAAATGAGGTGGATAGACATTAAGTTCTACGGTTACTATCTTAGCACCAGAAGTGCCTGTGTCTCTAGTTTGTGTTGGGGCACAAGAAGAGCTGTTATTCCTTTTGGGTGGTATCAGAACTGGACTGAGAGGATACAGAGTCATACTAGACTCGTTAATGTTTCAATTTCTTATAATTTTGCCTATGAGATAGAATGTAGGATGTGCTTTCTATACACTCTATTAGTGTTTATAGTTATGTCATATGATTTACAGAAACACACATTATGTTGGGCCACTTCTGTTCATTTGTTTCAAAGACTTCTTTGGTCTGGCATCTGAAAACATCATGAACTGCTGTTATTCTTTGTATCTGATTTTTTAGGGTATAATTTTGATTATGATGACCTAGATGGTCCGTAATTTTGATTTTTCTCCTTTAACTCAGATACCAACTTCCCCTTCCAGTTGATCAAGTGAAACCGTTGAATTACTATGAGGATGAAGGAGGTTAAGCAATACTCTCTCTTTTATAATACTATAGTTACGAAGGTTTTTGCTGCTGTTATATCAATATTTATATCGCTTTTGATGTATCACAGAGGGCTCACCTGGGATGCGAGGTTGGGCACGTGGTCGTGGAAGGGGTAGGGGAAGGGGAAGGGGCAGGGGCAGGGGTATTACAGATTGCCATCTGACTTTGTGATTCTAAATTTATGTTGAATCCTGATGCACGTGCACATTGCTAAAGTTGCTTATCGGTTTATGATCTTTTCTTGTTTATTACATTCAGGAAGTTATAATGGGCTTGGGGAATATAATGGAGACGGTCAGGGTGCTGGACGTAGTTTTGCTGGCAGAGGTCATGGCCGTGCAAGGGGCCATTCTTTCTGGGGACGAGGTCGGGGCTATGGCCATCAGTCTGGTGGATACTATGACTATGGTGAATCTGAGGTACCACTGGCCCAAGGGCGTGGTAAGCTTTCAGAGCAATCATTATAAAGTCACTTCAATGTATTTCCCTCTTTTTTGGTGATCCTGGTAAAGCTATGTTTTCACGTAAGTGGCATTGTGTTTTCTTATGAGATCTGCTTTGAGATTAGGAGTGTGAGGTTCATATCTTGATTTTCATTAGAGTAGAAGAGAAAGGCATTTCTTTTTGGGTCAGGTGGGGCTTGTCAGTTCCTTCAATCCTTTCCTTTCTGGTACATATGCCATCCAATCCCTCTTGAACTCACCATGTGTTTTTTGTTTATAATTCGTGTTGTAGTTTTCATCAAGATGCTTTAGGCTACAGTTCTAAAAAATAATGGATGAAACATAATTCATTTGTTCATAATATGCTGGTAATATTGGAACACGAGTTGCTGCTTGCGGTTTGATATAAAAGGGAAGCTTGCTG
Source organism: Carya cathayensis (assembly GCA_011037825.1). Classification (NCBI taxonomy): domain Eukaryota; kingdom Viridiplantae; phylum Streptophyta; class Magnoliopsida; order Fagales; family Juglandaceae; genus Carya; species Carya cathayensis. The sequence continues at coordinate 1,552,364 of QGSO01000247.1, read as the reverse complement.
AACCTTGACATTTAAATGTCACGTAGTGACATCATTATGGATAATATGCTGTTTTCGTAATTGCTATTTAATGAGCAACTCATAAATATTCAACTGACAAAGGCCTAATTGCTCCACCATATATCTTCTAGATATATTTTCTAAACAAAACTATAGGCAAATTGAATTGATATTTTAAGAATAATACCACAAATGACTTATGAATCTGATTTCTTTTATTTAGTTATGTTATTTTTTACTTTCTAGGCTTTCTAGCTGAATGGAACGCTTGCAGGTGAGTACTCTGCTGCTAGTCATTTACTCTTGTATTTTGCAGGGCGTGGTCGTGGTAGGGGAAGGGGCCGTGTACGTGGTCGGAATTCCAGATCAGATGGGCCAGTCCAGCAGCAGCCACTTGAGCCGCAGGAAGTAAAATATTTAGTGTGAAGTTGAAGAATGATGTGGTTGCCTGCTCTGTTTGGGTTTTAGTGAAGTTTGCTGATATTTGTGGGCTTTGTATCTTTGTTTCAAGGTGTGAAGTGTTGTGGCCATGGTGATTGCAGTTTTGTTCTATTAGGTTGGGGATAGGAACATATTCGTAGTTATTGCTGACCAAGATATTATGAAGGTTGTATAAATGCCTTTCTTTTTTTTTAATTTAATTTTTAATTTTTTATTATAGGAATTGTAGCAATACATTCTTTCATTCTTAATCTTTAATTGATGTTGCATGTTAACTTTACAAGATAATTGAGTTGTATAAATTTCCTGATTCTAAAACTTGTGTAGTTATTGCCTCAAGTATATAGGGTCTTTTTGAAGTTTTTAAATGGCTGACCTTTTTTTTATAATTGGAATTTGTTTGGAAATAGCACAACCTTAAAGGCATTCTTATCTTTTTGCCTTAGACTTGAAACTTTCTCGGTTGTGTCGATCAGCGACTTCATCTCACTCCCCCGTTTACCCTTATGGCAACACGAGAGCGTCGATATGGGACAATTCCTGATTGAGAGAGCAGCAAATCGCTTAAATTTGAGGTGGAGCTTGGGTGAGGCTGATTCTGCCATAAAAAAAATTGTGATCATTAAATTTGTTATGCGAGTAAAATAGCGAAAACTATTTTGAGATCATTTTTAATTTTGGGGCTTTAGTTAAGTTGTACTACAATTTTTCTTTTTTATTGACACCTGATATCCAGGAACAATATTCCGACTAATCTGAGGGTGTACAGAGCTAAGTTGTATTACAATTATAAGAGATTTCTTGTGTAGACAATAATTTACCTCAACGCGAACAAGGTATTTGAAAACTACTACTTTTTTTTTTTTCAAAACAGGAAGTATCATTCCCAAGAAGCTATGCTTGCGGGAACGGAATTGGAAGAGGTAGGTGGGGTTCAGAGTCTGATATTTCGAGAAAGGGTGAAGCTGAGAGGGGAGAGCTTCCTCTTCTTTTTTATAGAACTCTTTCTAAAAAGAAATGATATTTGCATTCTTAAAGTGTCCAAGTCCCGTGCATTTTTTTTAAAAAAAGTGGATAAATCTAGAATTTAAATTAAAAAAATCATTTTTGAACAGTAAACTCCACTTAAAAAAAAGAAGAAAATATGAAACTTACGCATTTTAAAACTGTATCTAACATTACTTCTCTCTAAAATCTAATGGTTTTTGTGCCCTTCACTGTCCGATCAATTCATTTTCCCATATTTGGTAGTATCCACATATGCTAATCAAGGGAAACTCTTGGAGGGCCCATTTGGTACTTAGGCCCAATGGAAAAGGCTCTTTGTCAACTGGCCAAAACCGAAGAGCCCAAGCCTAGCATGGATCTACACACTACACGTCTCCTTACTTTGGAAAGAATGAATTTCATGAATGAGCATGATTGTTTCAGTTACTTAGAGATGATCTAAGATGATAAACACAAGATAGATATAATGGAAAAATGATTCCATGTAGTACTAATCTAATCTAACAGAAAATCACTATATATATACCAGGTAACCCCGAAGATAATTTAGATCTGAATTCTTAATTATCTGGAATGGAGCATTTTATTGAGTAAAGCATCGGACTATTTTCAGGCCTATTAGTGTATTATGCCGGTGTGCTTCTACATCGTGCAGGTGAACGGTTACATCCTAGGTGGTGGGACACGTTTTTAACAACTCTCTTTTATTATTTTGCCAAGTTCGTTCAAGGGAAAATCTCTTCATCATGATAATTACTAACAAATCGAGTGTCATCACCATTTCTTAATTTCTTTTTCTTCTTAGCCAAACAGAGCGCAGATCGAACGTTGGTGTAGTAAAAAAAATGATTTATGCATTGTACCTAAGGGTTTATAGGGAAGGGAAATACAACTAATATAGAAAATTCGAAACTCAAACCCTGTCTCTTATAATCAAAACTGTTCTTTTCTTTTAAGGTTGCAAAATCCAGATTGGTACGTAGGGTATTTTAGCCTTGACTTCCTCCGTTATATATGCATAATTTTAGAGGTCAAATTACAACCATATATGCTCTTAATTCATGATTACTAATTTCCATCAGCAGTAACTTATCTTCAATTAAAAAGATGTTAATTAGTTTTATTTTTCAAGAGACAGACGTTAGAATATCTCAATATTTCAATGTTGCAAATCATCATATATCACTCTTAACTTTTACAATATTTGCAGGTTGGAAGAATGAATTAGTTTCTTATCAATGTCGGATATGATGAGACCTATATGGAATCATGCATATATATTTATATATATATATTTCATATTTTGGGAGTTTAATTGATGCAGAATATTTAATTATATACTTATTAAAATGTTCAACTACGTACGTACAGCCCGCGAATCAATCCTAATTCTTTATATGAAAATTTTTACAGAAGGTAATTTACTAATTTATCTAGCTAATTTCCTTCTGCATGTACGTAGAGGCATTATTCAACGTCGACTATTTGACATATACCTATGATATTTAGCCGTACTTCCATAAACCACAGCAGCCCTGCGACATATATAAGTATACACTAGTACTGTACCAATTTCGGCCATCCGCGTTCTTGAATTATCTGGTACGTCCTCACGTACGTGCGTAGCACATGCATGCACGTAATTTACGGGGTGGATAGACAAATGCTAACCATGCCGGCCGTTTATTTAGAGCTACGTACAGTTATATATAAATGTTTGTCGACGTGTAGCTAGCCTAGCTAGCTTCTGGCTAGGAAAAAAAAAGAAAGAAAGTATTACTGTGTTTTATTATATATTCTCTGATGGTGCTCATGCAGCAACAACGCTAATTAATGATACATTGATTTGAATCCCCAACGTCGTAGATTCCGAAAGACGCATAAACAATAATATTATTGGCGCAAAAAGAAAAAGTTGGAGATTATATATATATATATATATATATATATATATAGAGAGAGAGAGAGAGAGAGAGAGAGAGAGAGAGAGAGAGAGAGAGAGAGAGATGTTGTAACTCGAACTCGATTGAAACCAAAACCAATAAATGCGTGATTCCCACTGATATACATGATCGGTGATGGTATTGGGACATGATCGAGGATCAATATTTGAAGAACCGAATTAGTGGAAAAGGGGTGGTTTCAAGCCTTTGCGATATTTGCATTTCTTCAAAAAATGAAAATTCTCAATTTTATGCAAAAGAATGAACATCGATCTGATCCACTCATGTTAATTATCATCAGGCCGATCTCTACCTTAATCTCAAATTATATCTGCAAATTAACCCAAAAGCCAATATTGATTGATACCGCAGTAAACAAAGAAATTAATTCAATTCCAATATTCCTCCATCACCATTACCGGCCACAAGCTAGCGCCTAGTAACATACTTTCATAAACACAAAGCACGAGCAACTTATATCCATGGATTACAATTTTCTGGATGAGTTATATGGATGGATTAGGCCAGCAACACATGATATTGTAAAAAAAACTCATCCATTTTAAGACAGGCAATTAAGAAAGAAATATGTACGGACAGTATTATTTTCCTACAAAATAGAAAATTATCAAAAACCCACACACTACTCTATTAATTATTGGATTAAACTCCGAGTTTAAGAGCCCCATTAATTAGAAGGGAAGGTTTGTTTAAGACCTCACCTTCTAATTCCCATATCCAGCATTCATTGGTTTTGTCGCCAAGTAAATACTAACAAGAGACCGATGCTTCTGCTTCTTTAGCGGCAGATGCGTCTCTTTAATCTTCTCCGAACTACTTTCTTCGGAGCGGTGATCATCAAATTTTTCGTCCGCGTCCTTGTTCCTCTTGTTGTTGTTGTTGATCTTGCTGCTGCTGCTGCTGCTGCTGCTGCTGTTTTTGGTATCTTCATCACTGGGCTGAATGAGATGAACCCGGCCAGTCATATCCGTCCCTATCAACATCTTCTGGGGATTACTTTCAGGTGTAGACGACGGCGATTCTGACATGGAAATGCTGAAGATATTGGCAAAGAAAGGGATATTGGGCAGTTGGGTCAATCCTCTCTCTTACTTTCCTAATTCTGTTTCCTCTCTTAAGATTTTCTGGACGGGTTTGGCGCGGAGTGCATGGTTTGAGGGCGGACGTTTTTGTTTGAGTTTGGAGAGAGAGAGAGAGAGAGAGAGCATTGCTGCATGCAGACGGTGGCTGACGATATAATTGCCTTAGCCCATGTTTGCATGCAGATCAAGTAAATCATCTAAACTAGAGCAGTTTTTCATCAACGGTAAATATCTTAAACATGCAGTTATAATATTTCTCGTCTCAATATATTTTCATTTATTCATTAAAATATATAATTTTGATAAAAATAAACATTCATATATATAACATTGATAGGATAGACTTAGTGGCCGGCTAATCTTTAGTTTTGATCCAAAGGAGTCAGCCACTCTCTAGGTCCATAGATGGCATTTTGTACTCATTATTTTGTTTATAAAAAATACCTTTCATTTTGATGCAAAGATGAAGTGGAATAAATGGTTGATTTAGATAATTATATTATCATTTTCTATTTGAAATTATAATCCCCGTTTAGCTGGCAAAGGTAAATAGTTAGATGACATATGACAAGAAAAATTCCGTTCTATCATTTTTTAAATGATAATATATATTCTACGATAATGAAGAGTAGTTACATAGGTGACACTAATAGCTTTCAACAACTATATTATGACTAGCTAGCTGTGGCATTATGCCCAAGGAATCACCAGGTACAATGTTATGTTAGCAGCTTTATGTCTCTTATTGGCATGTTTTCATGAACTTTCTATTTTATTTTACATTATATTGTCGCAATAATGTGAAAGTTTGAATGAGTTTATTAAATCTATGTTTGTTATATTTCCTTGTAGATTAATCAAACTCTTCCATTAGTTGCAAAATTTGGGATTGTGTTAGATTGTCTAATAGTGCAAGTTTTCCATGCTAGTTGATCCAGTTTTAGCAATGTAGCAACGGATCTTATAAATTGATGAAGGAAGGTACATGCTGTGTTTATGTATTTTATGGAGGCAGGTAAAAGTATTTAGGTTTTTTTTTATTGATCTATTTTATGTTCTTTAAGAAATAATTTTTGCAATGCATATTATTAGGAACTTATTTTTAACCGTCATTACTATTAAAAGTCATAACATAGCAGAAGATTTCCTATATTTGTTTATTACTAGTTTTTTTCTCTCATCTTCTCTTCTTCTTCCTCCTCCTCCTTGTCCGCTCCTCCTTTCTTCCCCATTTCTTGATCTCCTCCATTCTTCCTATCCCCTTTTCATCTTCTCACCTTCTCTTCTACCTCTTTTCCCCTCACCACTCTTCCTCCTCTTTTCCACTCTTCCTCTTCTCTTCTTGTCTCTTCATCCTCTTCTCCTTTCTGCCAACTCTTTTCCTCCCTTTACTCTTCCTCCTCCTCCTCCTCCTCCTCTCCTCTTCTTCTCCTCTTATCCTCTATTAATATTCAACATTTCTTCCTCCTAAATGTACTATTTCTATGTTATATTTTTAAATATTATATTATTTTTGGTTTCCTCTCCACTCCTCCTCCTCTTTCCTCCTTACCTCCTATCTTCCTCTCCTCCATTCTTCTTCCTCTTCTCCTTTCTTCCACCTCTCTTTCTCAACTCTCTTCCTCCACTCCTGCTCCTCTCTTCCTCCCTCCACTCTTTCTCCTTCTACTCTTGTTGTTGTAAAATATAAACATGCTCTGTATAACAAAAAAAATGTAATGATAGGCTAAAGAATGATAATAATCTCATTCCAGTTATAGTATTCTCCATGGACAAACTTTAAGTGCCTTATCACTTTAGCTTATAGCCATTTTTCCACTTTGAGTATTTCATATTTCTTTCCTTTTTCTTTCTCCTTCTGATAATGTCTATATTTTAGAGGATGTATTCAGCTTAACTGTTGTGCAATAAAATGGAATGATATTTATTAAAACTCTAATTACTGAATTGTTTTCATGCATTGCAGACAGAATGTCACATAATTGCTTCTCAATTATATTCATCTCTTGCAAAACTTAAAAATTACTACTACAATATTATACCATCAAAAGTAGGAAAAGGAGTATGTGTAATGGTCCATTTGAGTTGTTCAGAAAAATGGAGAAAAGGAACAAGAATTTAGAAGCTGTTGATACGAAAGAGATTTTATAACATTGTACTCATGAAAAAGACAGTAACATGCATACAATCAAGCCTATCTAGCTAATATACCTGCTACTTGTTGCCCAGATGACTAACACAAGAGGGGGGGTGAATTGAGTTGTATTTAAAAAAAATAACAATTATAAATCAAATATACAAAATAAAATATAAACAAAATATGAAACAGCAATAAATATAAAGTGTAAGGGTAAGAGAGAAGCAAACTCAGTATGTTAACGAGGTTCGGCCCCACTGCCTACGTCTTCGCCTCAAGCTACCCCTTGAGGATCCCCAAATTCACTATTCAATCTCCTTCAGGTGGAGATAGAAACTTATTACACCTTTGAACAACACCGCTACAAAGGATCCGTGTAGAACACCCTCTACACTTGCAATCACCTTACACGTGGTGATTTAACGATTCCCTGTGTAGAACACTTTCTACACGCACAAGGGTTGTACACACCCTTTTACTGATACAAAAATTGATAGTGGGTAGGATATCAAAAAACACTCCTCAATGAGTGATATAAGAACAATACAAGCACAAACTATATCTCTCAAAATGAACAAGGGTTAAGGCTCAATGCTTAGAGAATGAAAGTTTTGAATGAGAGTTGTATGCTCTTGGTGTTGTGAATGTGAATCTCTCAAATGATCTATTTATAGGCATATGAGACTTCATATTCAAATTTAAAAAAATTCACATGTCAAAAACATCATCATTCATTTTTCAAAAATTTCAAACCTAATCTTTTTACTTTTTGCATATGACAAAAGGAGCACACTTTGCTTTTCAAAAAATTCAAACCTAATCTTTTACTTTTTGCATATGACAAAAGGAGCACACTTTACTTTTCAAATTTTTCAAATAAAGACATCTTCCTTTTGAATAAGTCAAGAGAAGCATCAATCACTTTTGAAAATATTCAAATAAAACATGCACATGTGAAAGATAACAATTAATCATCTTTAATATTTTCAAAGTTCAAACCTTTAATCATGTCATGCACATGTGAAAGATGACAATCAATTATCTTTCAAAATTTTCAAATTTAATTTTTAAAATATTCATGCACATGTGAAAAATGTATTTTAATGCTTTATGATAACATATTAATTTTTGAGTCTTAATCCTAATTTCAAATTTTAAGAGATTTACAACATTTCTCTATAACTTTAATGTGAACTTGTTTCCTTTTTGCTCATACTTGGTTCCTTGATATACTTGACTCCATTGTGTGGACAAATTGAGCTTGAGACTCCTTCATTCTTTGAATTCATTTGTTATCATCAAAATCCATGTGTAAATATATAATTACACAAAACTTGAAACCTTAGGTTCAACAATCTCCCCCTTTTTGATGATGACAAATACTTGATAGAACCTGAAGCCTGTATTAATACTTAAGCTCCCCCTGAGAATGTGCGTTAGTTTTTCAAGCAAAAATATAAATATAATTCCAAGCATATATAACAAGTTTAGCAATTTAAACAATGTTAATGTTCTAGTCTAAAACTTCTCCCCCTTTTGGCATCATTAAAAAGGATCCGCAGCAAATAAATGGTCTGAAGAAAACGGTGTATTGTAGTCACTGTAGATAGTAATTGGATACGTTCGTGACCCGACAAGTGTGGCTGGAGATTTGAAAAAATCGCCTGATGTTGTTGACAAACGAGATTGAAGGCTTCGAGTTTCTAAAAAATGTCATTTTCACCGATCGGGAAAAATCACATTGCTCTTTGACTTGGATGATAGCTCGTCTTGTTCTTTATACTATCTCTATAAAATCAGTCTTAAAATTCATCCAATCCGCATCAAGTTTTCTTATTATCTCTATAACTCATCTACATTCCTTCAACATTCTCGCTTTAAGTTTTCAATTCTTCTCTCCATGGCTCATTTTTCTAACATTCCTCTAGATGCATCAGAGGTATTCAGCACCTCAACCTCCTGTCCTTTCTGCAGCTGCCATTGGTGCCATGTTGCAGCAAGAAAATAATAGTATGGCTAATAAGTCAGACTCTGATGCTATTTACGACTTGGTGAGTCTCGGGACTCGCTACTTATCCTCTATTGTTGCTTTTTTCCAGCGGGTACAAGCCAAAAATCATGAGGTTGAAAGGCTTAAATAACAAATTGTTGTACTTCAACGAATTGTTCAAGAGTCTCACACAAGGGAAGGAATCATTCGGCAGAAGAATAAACAGTTGAAATCTTTATTAGATTCTTCATTTCGCTTGCCAGTTCCCATGGATAAGGATGACATGATATTGTATGAAGAGAATGAGCGTCTCAAACATGAGGCTAAGAACCTCAAGTTTATGTAAAAGTATTTAAGAAAAATCTATCTATTTTTATGAACTTTGATCTGTCTTTTAAGAGATATTCATAATATGCATCATACCTATTTCTCTTCTAATCATAGATAATCTATCTTCTGGTAAAGGTTTTGTGAATATATCTGCTAACTGATCGTGTGTGTTTGTGAACTCTAGTACTATATCGCCTTTCTGCACATGATCTCGAAGAAAATGATATCTTATTTCAATATGCTTAGTTCTAGAATGTTGTATTGGGTTTTTTGAAAGATTTATAGCACTTGTATTATCACATTTGATTGGAATGTGATTATACATGAGTTTAAAATCTTCAAGTTGTTGCTTCATGTAAAGAACTTGAGCACAACAACTACCCGCAGCAACATATTCTGCCTCAGCAGTAGATAGTGCAACAGAATTTTGTTTTTTACTAAACCAGGAAACTAATGCATGACCTAAGAAGTGACATGCTCCACTAGTGCTTTTTCGATCTATTTTACAACCAGCATAATCTGCATCTGTGTAGCTGATTAGATCGAAAGATGTGTGTTTAGGGTACCATAACCCTAGGTTAATTGTACCACTAAGATATCTAAGAATGCGCTTAACTGCAATTAAATGAGATTCTTTTGGAGATGATTGAAAACGTGCACATAAACACACACTGAACATAATATCTGGTCTACTGGCTGTCAAATATAATAAGCTACCAATCATACCTCGATATACTTTCGAGTCAACTGTCTTACCGGATTCATCTTTATCAAGTTTAGTAGATGGGCTCATTGGTGTTCCAGTTTCCTTAGCACCTTCCATCCCAAACTTCTTCAGCAATTCCTTAATATATTTTGATTGATTGATGAATGTCCCACTTTTTACTTGCTTAATTTGCAATCCGAGAAAGAATGTAAGTTCTCCCATCATGCTCATTTCAAATTCATCCTGCATAGTCTTAGCAAAAACTTGACACATATTTTCATTAGTAGCACCGAATATTATATCATCAACATAAATCTGAACCAAAAGAATATCATCATTTTCGTATTTAATGAAAAGAGTTGTGTCGATTTTTCCTCTTGAGAAACCTTTTTTAATCAAGAAACCACTGAGTCTCTCGTACCACGCTCTAGGAGCTTGTTTGAGTCCATATAGTGCTTTTGTGAGTTTGAAAACATGATTTGGAGAAATATGATTTTCAAAACCTGGAGGTTGCTCAACATATACCTCTTCATTTATAAAACCATTTAAGAAAGCACTTTTAACATCCATTTGAAAAAGTTTGAAATCTTTATAACAAGCATATGCAAGTAGCATTCGAATAGCTTCTAATCTTGCGACTGGTGCATATGTCTCATCATAATCAATTCCTTCTTCTTGATTGTAACCTTGGGCTACAAGTCGAGCCTTATTTCTAGTAATGACTCCGGACTCATCTTTCTTGTTTCTAAAAACCCATTTTGTTCCAATAATAGTATGATTTTTGGGTTTAGGAACAAGTGTCCAAACATCATTTCTTTCAAATTGATTAAGCTCTTCTTGCATAGCTAGAATCCAAGATTCATCAAGAAGTGCTTCATCAATATTTTTAGGTTCAATCTGAGATAAAAAAGCAGTATGATTGCAAATATTTCTAAGAGATGATCGAGTGCTTACACCTTGTGAAGGTTCTCCCAGAATTTGTTCCACTGGATGATCTTTCACAAATTTCCACTGTTTGGTTGCATCTCGTATTAAATTTTGATGATCTTTCCTGATGTCTCCATGTTGGACTTCCTCTATTGTGTTCTCTTTGTTGAGATTGAGACTTTCTGTATTATTTATACCTCCTGTTTCTTCATCAATGGATTTCTTGGAGAGTAGAGAATTAGATTCATCAAATACTACATGCATAGATTCTTGTACAGTTAAAGTCTTTTTATTGAATACTCTATAAGCTTTACTATTTGTAGAATACCCGAGAAAAATACCTTCATCCGATTTTGCATCAAATTTGCCTAAATTATCCCTGTCATTCAAAATAAAACATTTGCATCCAAATACATGAAAGTAACCAATGTTGGGCTTTTTCTCATTCCAAAGCTCATAGGGGGTTTTATCTAATTTAGACCTTAACATAACTCTATTTATAACATAACATGCAGTACTTACCGCTTCGGCCCAAAAATAACTAGGCAAGTTGTTCTCATTAAGCATTGTTCTTGCCATCTCTTGAAGAGATCTATTTTTCCTCTCTACTACCCCATTTTGTTGAGGAGTTCGAGGAGCAGAAAAATTATGCACAAAACCATTTTCATCACAAAATGTTTCAATATTTTTATTAACAAACTCTTTTCCCCTATCACTTCGGATACTTGAAATAGTATAGCCCTTTTCATTTTGAATTCTCTTGCATAACTTGGTAAAAGCATTATGTGCCTCATCTTTATGAGCAAGAAAGATGACCCAAGTATATCTAGAGAAATCATCAACAATAACAAAAGCATAATATTTTCCTCCTAGACTTGCAACTCTATTTGGTCCAAAAAGATCCATGTGTATCAGTTGCAGTGGTCTAGTAGTGGAAATATATTTCTTGGTTTTAAAAGAAGTTTTTGTTTGTTTACCAAATTGGCATGCATCACAAATTTTGTCTTTAAGAAAATTTGCCTTTGGTAAACCTCTCACAAGATCATTTTTTGAAAGTTTGGAAATAAGTTCCATGTTGGCATGACCTAGTCTTCTATGCCATAACCAATTAGTTTCATTTTGTACTGAAAAACAAATAGCATCTTGTGAGGTAATTTCTTCAAAATCGATTGTATAAACATTATTACTTCTAAAGGCAGTAAAACAAATGTTATAATCATGATCATTCAAAATAATGCACTTATCCATTTTGAAAGTAACTGTAAATCCTTTATCACATAATTGACTTATACTCAAAAGATTATGTTTTAGACCTTCAACAAGTAGAACATCTTCAATTATGAGAGAAGATTTATTACCAATTTTACCTATTCCCACGATCTTCCCTTTCGAGTTGTCTCCAAATGTCACGTGTCCTTCTTCTTTAGATCTAAGATCAAAGAACTTAGTCTTGTCTCCCGTCATGTGTCTTGAACATCCACTATCTAAAAACCATTTGTTTTTGCTTGTAGAGGACTTCATGCATACCTATAAAAACAATTAAAATGATTTTTCTTGGTACCCAAGTTCTTTGGGTCCTTTATTTATTAGTATTAGAAGAAACAAGATTTTTAGGTACCCATATGGCCCTAATAGTCATTGTATGTTTTCTTCTAATAGGACAAGTATGATAATTATGACCATTTCTATTACAAAAATTACAAATAGCATGTGACATATATGAAAATCTTGAATGATTATAATAGTATCCTTTTTTGACAAACTTATTATGAAAAGAATTTTGAATATTAGACTTTGATGTAGAAGGATTATCAAAGAAGTTTTTATAAGGTTTGAACTTTTGTTTTGGCATATATCCCAAGCCTGCCTTGTCAAAAACACATCTTTGACTACCAAGAAGTTTTTCAAAATTTCTTTTTCCATTCGTAAAGTTTTCAACAATATTTTCTAAATCAGTTTTCTTTTTCTTCAACTCAAGATTTTCGTCTTTCAAAACAATATTTTCTTTTCTTAAAATATCAATTTCGTTTGTTAAAGAAGAATTTTTCTTTTTCAAAGCAGTATATTTGATACCCAATTTTTCAAATTCTTCATATACCTCTTCTAAAACATTTTGCAATTCTTCATATGAAGGATTTTCAATATTATCAAAATTTGTTACCTCAATATCATCTTTAGCCATAAGACAGAGATTTGCTGATTCTTCATTGCTTGCTTCACTATCTGAGCTACTTGAATCATCATCCCATGTAGCTTTCATTGCTTTCTTGCCTTTGTTTCGATCTTTCTTTAGCAGGGGACAATCTGGCTTGATATGACCAGGCTTATTGCATTTATAACAAATTAAAGTATCATTTTTACCTGAATCTTTCTTGGAAAACTTTTTGAATGATTTCCTCGGAGGAGTTTTATTTTTCTTTAAGAATCTCTGAATTCTTCTTGTTATCATCGCAACTTCTTCATCTTTATCGTCATTTTCCTCATCTTCATCACTTTCACTTTCATGAGGAACAGCTTTAAGTGCCAAGCTCTTCTTTGGCTTTCCTTCTTCTTCTCCTCTTTTCAATGTGTACTCATGGGTGATAAGTGACCCGATGAGTTCATTCACTTCGAGCTTCTTGAGGTCTCTAGCTTCAAGAATCGCTGTCACTTTTGATTCCCAACGTTTTGGTAGAGAGTTGAGAATTTTTCTTACCATTTCCACTTTGGAATAAACTTTGCCAAGAGCTGTCAAGCTGTTTATGATGTTAGTAAAACGAGTGTGCATGCTAGAAATAGATTCATCATCATTCATCTTAAACATTTCATATTCATGAGTAAGAATATAAATTTTTGATTCCTTAACTTGAGAAGTTCCTTCATAAGTAACTTCCAAGTTATCCCAAATTTCTTTTGCCGTAGCACAAGTCATTACTCTATTAAACTCATTACCATTGAGAGCATTATATAATAAATTCATAGCAGTTAAATTCAAAGTATAAAGTCTATCGTCTTCACGATTAAACTCTTCTTCTTCCTTTTTGACCTTTACTCCATCAACCACTTTTGTTGGAATATAAGGTCCATTTACAATGCATTTCCAGATTTCTCGACCTTGAGCCTGAAGGAATATTCTCATTCTAACTTTCCAGAATGAGTAATTGTCTCCACAAAAGAGTGGAGGCCGACTGCTAGATTGACCTTCACCAAATGAAGCTGCAATGTTAGCCATAAGATCTTAACTCAAAAGATAGTTAATCTTATAATAGAGCTTTAGCTCTGATACCAATTGTTGCCCAGATGACTAACACAAGAGGGGGGGTGAATTGAGTTGTATTTAAAAAAAATAACAATTATAAATCAAATATACAATATAAAATATAAACAAAATATGAAACAGCAATAAATATAAAGAGTAAGGGTAAGAGAGAAGCAAACTCAGTATGTTAACGAGGTTCGGCCCCACTGCCTACGTCCTCGCCTCAAGCTACCCCTTGAGGATCCCCGAATTCACTATTCAATCTCCTTCAGGTGGAGATAGAAACCTATTACACCTTTGAACAACACCGCTACAAAGGATCCGTGTAGAACACCCTCTACACTTGCAATCACCTTACACGTGGTGATTCAACGATTCCCTGTGTAGAACACTTTCTACACGCACAAGGGTTGTACACACCCTTTTACTGATACAAGAATTGATAGTGGGTAGGATATCAGAAAACACTCCTCAATGAGTGAAATAAGAACAATACAAGCACAAACTATATCTCTCAAAATGAACAAGGGTTAAGGCTCAATGCTTAGAGAAGAGAGAATGAAAGCTTTGAATGAGAGTTGTATGCTCTTGGTGTTGTGAATGTGAAGCTCTCAAATGATCTATTTATAGGCATATGAGACTTCATATTCAAATTTAAAAAGATTCACATGTCAAAAACATCATCATTCATTTTTCAAAAATTTCAAACCTAATCTTTTTACTTTTTGCATATGACAAAAGGAGCACACTTTGCTTTTCAAAAAATTCAAACCTAATCTTTTATTTTTTGCATATGACAAAAGGAGCACACTTTACTTTTCAAAATTTTCAAACAAAGACATCTTCCTTTTGCATAAGTCAAGAGAAGCATCAATCACTTTTGAAAATATTCAAATAAAACATGCACATGTGAAAGATGACAATCAACTTTAATATTTTCAAAGTTCAAACCTTTAATCATGTCATGCACATGTGAAAGATGACAATCAATTATCTTTCAAAATTTTCAAATTTAATTTTTAAAATATTCATGCACATGTGGAAAATGTATTTTAATGCTTTATGATAAAATATTAATTTTTGAGCCTTAATCCTAATTTCTAATTTTAAGAGATTTACAACATTTCTCTATAACTTTAATGTGAACTTATTTCCTTCTTGCTCATGCTTGGTTCCTTGATGTGCTTGACTCCATTGTGTGGACAAATTGAGCTTGAGACTCATTCATTCTTTGAATTCATTTGTTATCATCAAAATCTATGTGTAAATATATAATTACACAAAACTTAAAATCTTAGGTTCAACGCTACCATATTGAGATTATGTCGACGAAGGCAATCACTTCTAATGCAAAAGTGTTGAGAAATGCCCAAATAATAGTCAGGCGGCGCCTATGTACATGCATAAGAATAACCACATTGGAGCAAGATATCCTCCATCCTTATTTGTTCTAGTGCATAATAAAACGATGCTCGATCTTCAATGTTTGTGGTCCTGCATAAGCCTTCCAACAAGTTAAAAAGAAAAGAAAGTTAAAATCTTAATGCAATATTTTACCATAACAATAATAAGAACATTAAAAAAAATGAATTCCATAAAATAATGATAAGAAAGTACATGTGTGCCTACGCCTGCAATGAGCCTTATGGTCTCGAGCCGAACGTAACACCACGATAGAAATGGACCCCATTTGGGGCCAACTAATTAGCAGCCCAGAAGTTAAGAGAACCAGTAGCCTGTTTACATACAAGCGAGAGAGTCAGTGACATAAAACCTTAGCAAGAAGCATTCAAATTTCAAAGCCCTTAACAAGAAATTGGTTGCCTCTATGTTTGATGGTGATTGGGACCAGGATAGACATTAGGTTGAGATATTAACGAGCCAAAAAAGAACAAATGGTTTAATTGCCATCATTATTTTCAGAGACAAGGTAGAACTTTCATAGGTTGTTTGGGGTTATGAAAATCGATCATTACTCTTCAGTTCCATTCCATAATGTGATACCCCATATGATAAGGATATGGGTGGGTAGTGCACGTATGGATCCCACATTATTGGAGAATGAGAAGTTCTTACTCTTTATAAAATTTCAATATAATTATAATTGTATCATTGATTAATCTTTTTGAAATATAGGCAATGTGGTTTGACTTTCCATTGGAGCGTTACACATAAGCCTGTTTCTTGTAAAATGCTAGCCAGTAACCAGTGTTATAAAAGCAAAAGGGTTATTTTTTGCTTAATAAATATCATATGTTGTACAACTATTCTCTTGTAAGGAAGATAGGAAAGCTATTTAACTTCACAGGTTTTAGTCGAAACCAGGTCACAATGTTCATTAGGACTTTAATTGGTTTTCAGAAGTCCTGTATAAATATGCTCAATTACAAAAACTGGATTATAAGATGATCAATAATGATATTATAATTAATGATAAGAAAAAAACATGAGAAGATGGAAAGGTACAAACTGGGAAAGATGACCAGGTCGCAGCCATCATAAATCCAACAAACCAGGTGAAGAACGATACTACCACCCAATTCCACACAAGACTTACAGGACCTGTATATTGAAGGTTTGAACCATACAGTGGAGTAATCCCTGTAAAAATGGCCATCGTCAAGAACGATATTGCAAGTGTTTTGAACAAGGTCTGCATCAAATTAAACGATAAAGGAAATTTTTTTCTTTTAAAAAAAAAAGGGTAATCAGCAAGAAAAAGTAGAAGATTTCATATAATCAAAGAACGAGGAAGAAGAAAATATATACGATGATAAAAGAACATTGTGGAGATCAGAAACCAAAAACAGAGTAACAGGAAATATCGAACAAAGAATAACCATTTCTCTTCGGAGTTCTTGCTTGTAACCCAGCTCATTGAGCCACTTCTCCTCGGAATCCATGATAGGGATGAAGCAATAAAGTAAAGCATACCTGAATGAAGCAAAAAGAAATTTCACATCCAAGCAACTGCCCAAGCCAAAAAACTTTGGTCCATACTGACGAACTGAAATCCAACAAGTAGATTCACATCCAACAAACAAGAAATGGAAAAAGAAAAATTCAACAAGCAGAAAAAAAAAAAAAATTCAACACAGGTTTTGAGTCGAAGAACAACAAGACAAGAAAGAATTTGCAAACTGCTCGTCAGATTCACATCCCACAAAGAGAAGAGAAAGAGGACGTAAACTAAAAACTAAAGCATACCCAGAAGAACGAACAAGAAATTTCACATCCAAGCAATTGGCAAGCCCAACAAAAAATGGTCCATACCGACAAACAAAATTCCAACAAGCAGATTCACATCGAAAAAAAGATGGAGAACAAAAACGACTGCGAGTGAGAAACGTAGGAGAGAATGAGAGCGAGCTGATGTGCGGCCTACTCCGCGGCTCCTGATGGCGACAAGGGACGTGAGGCATAGAGAGAAAAGAGAGAGGGTCTGAGTTGAGAAAGAGAACTCGGAAGGAAGAGTGACGACAATGAGAGAGATACAGAAAGTAGTGAACAAAAATGGGAATTTGCTGAGAAAATAAGGGTCAAAAGAAAGTCTATATGCATGGCCAATCGACCCCTCACCGAGCGCGCGGTTCTTGCACGACATACATTAACCAATCGAATCATACAACCATGATTAACCAAGGGTACCATGATTCAACGTTCCTTATATATATATATACATATATATATAAACATAAGCATTAATTAAGCCGCCTCACTTACGCTCACATTTATCCACGCCATCCCCGGCTAGCTAGCTAGCTTATAACCCCTGTTTGATTTTAAGAAAACTTCAAATAATTAACGGAAGGAAGAACGTACCCCTGCATGCACGATGTCAAGTGTCAACTATATAAAAATAACCGATCTCGTTTTAGTAAACTTTAGAAAACACCCCAAAAATTCAAAAGAACCCCATGACCCACAATACTAGAAGTAACCATTATAATATTTATAAATAATAAAAAAAACACATAGCCAGCGTGTTACAAAAACAATTCTCAAATATATATTTCCTTTATATAATTAATCCTATACTGTACTTGTAATTATGTGCTTTTTCAACAAATAATTTTTAATCATCTAGGTCTTTCGCAGCCCGCTCAAAGGGCATCGCCAATAGTACGACCTTGAAGTGGAGATCGTAAAAGGTAGACATCAAGGTAGCCTTTGAAGCAACCCCGGAAGTTAGCGCAGCAACTCTGTAGCCTCTTTTCGAAGCTTCAGAAAGAAGATAGAGAATATTGCTCGATGGTTTCCCCGTCATAAAAAACTTAGCGCGGCCAGAACAATCCCGGCCAGGAAACCAAAAAATATCTGACATATAATTTGCAACGTCTTTCCTACAGCTGTTTGTCTCTTTAATTAATGTTTTCTATTCTTTTCTCCGTTTTCTCTCTTTAATTTTGACATGCAACCGCATGCAATTAATTCAAAGGAAAAGGACGATTAATATATATATATATAAATATATTAGATTGAAGATGAAGTTATATATAATTAGTGATTAGAATTTATGATATTTCAGTAGTACTAGAGCGCTTGACTTCAATCCAGTTGATCTCTTGTTATGCAAATGAAGGGACGATATATATTATCGAATATTATGGCGAATAAATAAACAAATATTGCCTGGTAACAAGAAATATCCAGTGATTTTATTACTGTTTGTAAGCCTAACTCATTTCCTTATATACAAGCGCTGCAAAATATGAACTACAATTCATGAATTAAATCGTATAGGTTTCTTCATTAATACGCAGTAATACTTAATCCAAATGAAAATATCTTTCCATATATATATATATATATGTATGTCCTTCTAAATTGAATGGTATTTTAACTAAGTATTAATATATCTACCGGCCTCCGACTCTATTCTTTTCGATCAATGGCGAGCGCTCACTTCGAATTCGAAGTTCAATGGCTAATTGAATCGATCTTTAGATTCCGATCATCACATGGTCTAAAAAACATGCATAATATATAGAGTAATATTACATACAGTCGTGAAATGTGCAAACTTCGCATAATCACTTTAAAAAAGAATGAGGTTTACGATTAAAAAGTTAGTTTTTTTTTATGTGGGTTCCGTATTAATTCACTTTTTTTAAAAAGACTGCACGATTCTTGCACAACTACGACTGCAAATATCATTTCTCTAATATATATAGTCATCGGAATATTCTTCTATCTGAAAAAATCATTTTACACTCAAAATTACTTTTCCTGATCAACTCCTTCCCAAACATACAAAACTCACCGTCTTAATTATATAAATTCCTCTTTTCATGAAAATATATAATTATGTTAATAAAAAACTTTAATTAAATAAGAGTCACGCTTCTAAGCAGTCGAGCTGTTATTTGATGTATAGCAACCCTCCTTTCACCTACTACCACGTCAGAATTCACTCAATAATCTCAATATATAGTCTAACCACACAGAATAGCATCATTTCCAAGAGACGTTTCACCCACGAGCCCCTCCCTTTCATCTCTTCTATCTCACCCACACAGATTTTGCACCACCGTCGCCCACATAGATTTCTTCCGCCACTAGTTCCTCTCGCACTCTCAGCCCCTTCGCATCTGTCTCACACGGCTTCAGCCCTTTCGTCCCCCCTTGCATCTCTCTCGCATGGCTGCCCCTACGCTTTGCAGGACTATATATTTTCAAGCAATATTGAATGCCATGGTAAGAAACATAATGTGTTACACATCCTAGCACGATGATGAATATTGCTCTTGACTATTCCAGTGAAATAAAATCAGGAAAGAGAGAATTTGGTAGATTTGATTCTAGGATGTTGGAGCATAAGAATCACATTAACATAACACAACCATTAAAGTCTATTAGAAAAAAGAAAACATATTTGAATCCCATGGCAGATCATAGCTCATCGAAGATATAAACTGAATGATCTCTTCAATACAACGAGGGGCAATAACCTAGAAGTAAACCATAAACCACATGCGCTGAAAGAGAATGATCCACAGACCATCAACCAAAGGGAAAGGAATCTGAATCAACAGAGTATGGGCCATGTGGTGAAAGAATATGAATCAACGGATGGTTGGCCAGCGAAGGTTGAGAGGGAGCTCAAGGAGTTTTTGCCAAAAATCAAAAGAGACTGTCCAAACGATTTCTCACCGACGAAGGTTCTGAGAGGTGGGCGAGAGAGAGATTGGGAACAGGATGGGCTTGGTTTTGGTGGGATGGAATGGGTAGACAAAAACTAGATTCACGGGTGTTCTGTGAGAAGGGGGAGGAGAGAAAATTTAAAAATGTGATGTTGTGCATTCAAATGATAGTTGTGATAGGAAACCTACATGTAACTTAGATATTTTCAGGCTGTTAATTTTAGAAAGATGGATGGACTGGTTTTAAGATTCTCTCGTTAAATAATTATCAGTCTTAGAAAAACATTAAATAAATTCATTATTTATAAAATTATATATATTTAATGCGAGATCCACATAATTTACATAAATCTAATGAAAAGCCGTCATGGCACCGCCTTGTTAAGTCTTCAATTTCGTCAAAACTAATCATGACTTCAACTCGGATTAAGTCTTCAATTTGTTTTTTCAAAAGGCGAAATGCAAGCTACTTTTTGTTTATGAATAAAGAAGGTAGGGTGGAGAGAAGAAAGAAATTTGAAAATAACTCCATTTTGGAAATCCGGATCATGATCAATTAATTCCTAATTAATTGCAAGCCGACACAATAGGAAGAACCGGACAATATTACATGTGATAATACCGTTTTGAGAGTGAGTTGAGATAATTTAAAAATTGAATAAAATATTATTTTTTAATATTATATATTATTATTTTAAATTTTAAAAAAATTAAATTATCTATTATATTTTATATGCAAATTTTAAAAAATTAAAACAATAGGATAAAATAAAACACTTTCAATACCAAATTAGAGTAAAGAATTAAGATCATGACCGCCTTTGGATTTATAATCTGGAAGCTCCGTCTAGCTCGAAAGGAAAATACTTTTCAACTGCATTTGATTAGTAGCAAAAAACGACGCAATAAAAGAAAGAAGACTCGCTCTCGATCGATCTCTCACGCATTGCGTACACAGTAGAACCTGCTGTCTCGATTTACGATGCATGATAATCATCAATGTTTTCGAAGGATAATTGTTGAATAATAAAACATTAAATAATGAAGATTCCTATGAAGCTTTTTTTAAGGTTTTCTAGTCAAACTGAAACTCTTTACCATTCCACAGCTCGGTACTCTGAACCTCAGTACGTACAGCTTTGTTACAGTTATATTAGCAAGCAAGAAAACTAATAATTCAGATTTTTCAGTAGTCCTTAAGGAAGAAAATTAAGAATCCGTCCTGCCATCCTCTAGTAGTACTTCAAATTAAACTGGGGTACTGGGGTAGAGTGCTGAAGAAAAATCTACCAATCTTTCCGGCCAGGATGGTATTAATAAATCGTTCACTAAACTAATTAACTATAAAATGAAAAAATCTAGGGAAAATCGGGGGGAAAATGAAAGAAAAATAAAGATGAAATGAAGCTTCATCATCATCATCATCACAAACTTTGAAACATAAAATGAAAAAACCTCAACGTCCCAGTTATTGATTATTAGGCAAAGCAAGAAAGACAGTCTCCATTTTTCCTAGAAAAAGTACTAAATTAGTAAAAACCATCTATACACAATTTTGTTACTGGATTAATCAACCTTCTAAACTAAAACCCCATTAATGTTTCCGTAAGATCTCACCTTCTTCCCGTATCTAGCATTCATGATCGGTTTCGTCTCCGTGTAAATACTATCGAGAGTCCGATACCTCCGCTTCTTCGGCCGGCACATGACCTCTTCTTTCCCGAAAATCTCTTCAATCACTGCCGAAGTTATATCGCTTCGGCTCTGATCAACCTCTTGATCATCATCTGCGTCCCTCTTCTTGTTGTTATTGTTGCTATCTTCGTCGCTAAGCTGCATGAGCTGTTGAGCCGCGGCCACCTCCGACTCAGTCATGAGGAACTTCTTGGGATTTTTCTTACTTGTAGAAGATGATGCTTCCGCCATTGAAAATGCTGAAGGTATGGCACAAGAAAGGGGGAGAGATTGGATCAAATCTCTCTCTCTCTCTCTCTGTTCTCTCTTCTCTGTTGCTTCCCTCTTATGGTTTGAGACGGTTATCCTTCTTTAAAGGGTTTGGCGTAGAGCGCGTTTTGAGGGTACGTGTTGTTTGAGTTTTGAGAAAGAAAGAGAGAGAGGGAAGAAAGCAAGGAAGAAAATACGACGTTGGTTCTGTGAAGATGGCTGGAAATACATATGCACATAAATTAATCCCATGGTTCCAGTCCTACATTTACAGATTGTTCACACGTCTTATAGTCCGTTGGATTTCCATCATTGAATACGATCGTATGGTCCATCGTATGCATGTACTTCCCGTCGTACCACTCCTTAAGGAGGGGTCCCACAATCTTGGAAATAGTCCTTAAATCAGATAACATCCATCACCTGCATCGATTGCGCCTGACAAGTAGGGCTCCACAAATCCATATGTTGGATTTTGAGCCGTTGGATATATGTGAACTGTTATTGATGTGACGAAATGTACGGTCTGAGATCTGCGGATGTACGTACACATATTTCACCATTGTTGTGTCTTTGGTTTATAAATTTAGGGTCAAAAAATCGACCGGTCAACAAAAAATAGGGTTGACCCAGGTCATTAATTAAAATGGATATAAGTTTTTGTACACATTCCTCTCTTTTTCAACAAGTCTCGCTTTTCCTTTTGGTCTTTGTGAGTATGAATACGACTCCTCCGTCGTTTTCTATTATTGAAAAGAATGACGTTTCCATCCCTTTAAACAAATCCATATTCTGCAGAAGAACGCAAGAAAATCGTATCATCCTATTTCTAACTCAGCTTCTTTTCTCCCTTCCTTAGTGGGAAAGTTAGGAAAATTGTGGACACGGACGAGCCGAAAGAGAACATTTTTATGACATTACCAAGCACTTACTTTATGAAATAAGAATTCTTACCATTTTTATTATTTATATTTGTGTGTAATTGCAGATTCGAGGGTATTGGCCGACGTACTCTAGTTTTCACGAAGCTAGGTACTGATGCAAAAGAGTCCCGCTATTCTGCCGTCTGCTCATAGCCGTTCTATCTTATTATTAGCGTAAATCGTCTTATTATTTTTTTAAAATTTTTTATTATTGTAAAACATTTTTTAAAAATATAAAAAAAAAAATATTAATAATCACTTTTTTAATTATTAAAAAAATTTAAAATGCATGAGTGTCTTAAAATATGTGGGTAAAATAGCATTTCTCTGATGCAAAAATCTAGAGAAAACAGTATTGTGGATCGGAATTCACGTGGTGGATAAGCACAAGGATGCGCCAGTCTTCTTGCACTGAAGCATCAAAGCATATTGTGGATGTATATAGTCCCACAAGCCAGCCAGAAAGGCCAAAACTCAAATTTAAATATTCATTGACCAGTCAACGACTGCTTCTTCCTTCATTTTTCCCGACCCTCTCTATATATAATCCACGTTAAGTCTGATGAGAAGAATTAGAATTGACTCGATAGGGTCAACTCCCTTCACCATATGTATAAGTTGATTTTAACGTAAATTATGTTACAGAACCAAAATGCTGGAAAGAATAATGACAAAGGGAAGGAAAGAAAAAGGAACTCAATAAGATTATTTTTCTAATCAAGCATACTTCATATATTGAAATTATAAGTAGCTACATATGTTCTATGGGTGGATCCTTATCACTGTCAATGTACAAAATACGTTATCTAGGTAATATATCTAAGGCTATGCATCCAATAACTTGATTGATTATTGTCCATTGCAGTACAGAGTGTGCACATCGATTTTGTATTTGATAAATTTTTTTTAATGCTCCATTCATCACACTTGCAAAGATTCTGACGAGTATCATCCATGATTGCGGTTATTTGTCATATTGGTGAGGATTCCACATCTTTTATTGTTAAAATAACCTTTTGTGTATCTCCTTCTAAGGTGAGGGAATTTAGTTGAAGAAAATATGCTAGCTAGGTGTGAAAGTTTAAACTGAAAAACCGACTCGGACCAGTTCTATAGTTCCACAAACCCGATTAGAATTGGTCCAGTTCCAGTTCTAGGATTTCCAGGAGTACCGGACCCTTTCATGTTTATATATATAATAAATTTTTAGTATTATATAAAATATTATATATATAATTTTTATATATAATATATATACGAAATAATTTTGTATTATAATTTATAACATAAAATGTATATTAATTACATTTTTAATCATACGTTATTAATATAAAATATATATTCATAACATTTTTAGGCCTAATAAATTCTTAACATGTTCTTTTGAATCCTTTTGATAAATACATAATACATTAATAATACTATTATATATTAGTATAGTAATTACATTTTGCTTTAATTAATTAGTATACATTAGTATACTAATGTATATTAATACTAATATTAATACTAGTACTATATTAAATCACTTTTATGTAGCAATACTAATACTATATTAAATCACTATAACTTATAATAATATAGTTATACTAAAATCGAAAAATCAGATTGAACCAGACCAGAACCGGAAGTACCGGTTTAAGAGGGTAATTGGTGCAGAATTAGTTCTTGAAAATGCAAAACTAGTATAACCGATTCAGTTTTAAAAATTGTACAAAACCGGACCAAACCGGACATATTACACCCCTAATACTATCTATGATGCCAAGAATGCAGCTGCTGATGCTTTAGCAATTACTGGAATTATGGTCTGGGTTTTTCATATTCATATGTTGGCTATCAAGCCTTCGACAAACTGTCGAGGATATGGAAAACGAGTCTCTGATTGCAGCATCAAACAAGATGCTCCATCTTGGCAGGCTCAGTGGCTTATGTTCAGATATCAGATGTCTCCTTGGCAGCTGCTCTTGGATGAACATGTAAAAAGAGATTTAAATGGTATAGCTCACAAACTAGCAAGGACAGCACTGCTATTAGACCAAGAACACACTGATCTAGATTGTGTGGTTGACTGTGTTAAGTCATTTGTAATGGCTGAAAGACAGCCATGTGATTAATATAATGATCATCTTTATGCTTCAAAAAAAAGAAAAGAAAAAACAAGATGCTCCATCTGTTTGGGGGCGGTGGAGTCGATGGAGTCCAGGCTGTGATAAGATGAGCTTGAAGCTTTTGTCCCCATGCTTGTTTATAGGCCTGGTAAGAGTTTTCCAATTACGCACCAGTAGTCCGCAAAGAAGGTTCTACATGATCATGGAGTATTTCATTTCTATGCTTCCAGGTAAGATCAAGATTCAAGAATTAATACTACAAAATCTGGAAATTGTGTATGTCTTGACCTTTTAATCTCAAAATTGGTATAGGATCAATTATCATTAGTATCCAATCAGAAATAGAGTTGATTGGCAATGCATCCAAGTTCAAAGGTCAACTACTTTGACCCCCATAAAATTCTAGAAAATGGACATTGGATGAAGAGATGAAATAGTGATTCTTCTTCACAATTACAAAGAGGGCAGAGCACTTCTTCATCTTGGAGATTGGAGAGAATATTACTTATCCTCTCTTTGGTTGGAAAGATATTACAAATGATTTCAAGAAAAGTAATTTGTGACGATCGTGGATTTTTAACTTCCACAATTTTTTCATGCAATACTTGCCTTGGAAAGTTTTGCGAAAGTTTTACAACGAGGTTGAAGAACTTTCTGCTTCTAAATGATATGTTGCTTTAACAGAGAATTTCCCAGAGTGGTTTGGAATCCATATCAAAGTATCTTGCCTAAGGTTATTCTGAGAGGGATTTTTTGAATTTCAGAAATGCTCTCCGGTTTAAAAAGGGACTGCAGTTTTTGGGTATCCATTTTCTTTGCAATTGCATGACTAAATCAGCTACCTTTAGGCAAGGGAATGTCTAATTCATATGCTGGATCGGTCTTGGTTTAAAATTATTCAGTGTGGAAATCCAAGGATCAGACCAAATTTGACCGATAAGCCATTAAAGATTTGATAGCATGTACCTTCTGAAAGTAAATCTCTAGTCTTTAGAACCCCTTTCCATGGCCCAGAATCCTGTGTTTTTGGTTGGGTTGTCCAAAAGCTTGTGGAGTTGAGGTATTTTGAGGAGAGTAATGTGTACCAGATGCTACTGCTTGTATGGCTCAGTTCCCAGCTAGTTTTTGCCAATAATGCTTTATTCATACTTTCCATCCTTCTTAAACCAATACCACCACCTGAACTTTTTGGTTGACAGATGGATTTCTAGGATTTCAATGTCAAGTTTTTCTTTCGGTCTTTTTAGAAGCTCCACCAGAAAATTTTAAAACTAGTGTCTAGAAACTTGCAAACTGATTTTGGTAGAAGAAAGGATGACATTTGATAGGAGGGTATGGTGCTTCCACAGTTCTGATTAGCATTCCAGGACTCGCTTGCGAGAATAACTTTGATTTCCAGCCCTCTAGTTTCTTTTGAATTTTTCCAGTAATTCTTTGATTGAATCTTTCTTTCTTCTACCAAATGATGTTGGGAGTCCAAGGTACTTCATTATGGAGGATGATGATTTGTATGGAATGATCCGTGAGATTTCCACTCTTACCACCCGATTGGTGTTTCGGCTGATGAAGATAGAGGACTTATTTTGGTTGATCTTTTGAATTAACCATTCCTAGTATTTTCTTAGACAATCCCAACTTTGTTTTGCATTCCTTTCGTTAGCTTTCCCAAAAGTAATTAGATCATCTGCATAACCAGTGGGGTTGCTTGTGCAACATTTGATGATGAGTTTTCTGCACATAGCCACAGATCAAATGAGAGATTTACCGGTTGGGTTATAAGAAAAGTGCAGCACAATTGGGAGTGTCCTAAACGCCCACATGCATGGCAAAAATCTAAAAGCTTTTCGTATTTGATGGATACCCATGTGCCTGCTTTTGAAGCTCTACGAAGAAGCCTTGTTTTAGAGGAAGAGCGATGTCTATTTCCACTTTGATTCTGATAAATTTTCTACATGTAATCCCATATAGAGTGTCTTCCTCTACTTCCAATAGATTTCCAAGTGCTTTCCCAATTTTTGTTGCACTGTCAATTGTCACGAGTTCAAGAGGTAGACCGTGAATCTGCACATAGTAAGCTGCTTGATTCAGACTTATTTCTTGCAGAGTTGATCCTGGTAGCCACGGCTTGAGGATGAGTAGATAGCCTTTGAAGTCCCAGGGGGCCTGGAATGTAAACAAGCAAGGTGTCTGGCTCCAAATCTTCTATTAGAAAATTTTGGGTGAATTTCCATGCTGCTTTGATACTAGCATGCATTGCGAATTTGTTTAAAGGAGAAGCTGCTATTAGACGACCAACCAGGGCAAGGTTGGATGTTTTCTATGCTGCTTCAAATACTGGTATGACTTAGAGATTGAGATCTTGCCATGATAATGCTTCGGTTTGTGTTATCAGAGATTCCAACTCGTGCCTATTTTGGTCCATTGAGAATCTTGGTAGTTGTTGTCAGATGTTGTAAAAGAAAGTAGTAGTGGAGAAGGTTTACTGAGAGGGATTTGGGAGTGAGTTTAACAGTCTGATATCAGAAGAAGGAAACTAAAAGGAAAAAACTACATGGGAGGAGTAGAGAAGAACACTAGTGAGTGAAGAGACTCTAGAGAGAGTGGCTAAAAAAAAGCTGCCATTCGATCTTCCCTCCCTCTCCTTAAATGTGAGTGTTACCATTTGGCTACAGAATAAAACCAAACGGTAAACGGGAAGAGACGCAGCTTTTTCCCACACTAATCACGAACTTCGTTTAACAATGTGAGCCCGTAGACTGGGTTTGTTGCTCTCCAATGGCTTCTTAGTCCACATCGAAATTTAACTCCTAAAAGGTGGATAGTTCAAGTAATTGTTCATCCATGATGAACAAGTTTTATGCTCAAGTCCCATTCACACATGCATAGACTTTCTGCTGATGTGAACAACTTGGAATTAATTAATTAATTCACAGGTAGAAGTCTGGCTTTATACGAATGGAAGGAAGAGAACAAGTGAACAAAATCCACTATACTTGGGAACTCCAAATTAAGAACATATATGATGATAGTTTACCGAGTATGATAACAACCATACAGACATTTGAACTAATCTTAACGACACCTATATAGAAGAGAGATTCCCACTTAAGGGAATAAATTATGATTCAGTACTCTTTTCTAATACAGATACTGAAGAATTTAACCCTCAAAGAAGCCACAGGAATGTAATCAAAGAATCGATTAAACCCTATCAAACAAATAATAATGTGTCCGCCTCTGTGCGCCCCACTCTATCTACAGACCCCAAAGACTTGACATTTTCTTCCAACAAGTTCGTGCAATTGGATGAAATGTCTCCATCCAAAGAACAAATGATCTCTTCTTCTCCAACACCGTAACTATCCTGGAAAATTGTAGCAGCTGCGAAGAAACTAAAAATTATTCACGTTTCCTAGTCATCACAATTCAACCCACAAACTTCTAAAACAGGACCATCTCTTGACACAAATGGATTGATTCGAACCCACATAAGAGTTAAGATTGAGGCCAGTAGAATAGACCAGACCAAAACAATGGTTGGCATCCGATCTTGTTTCCCGAGTAATCCCTTGAGGAAGGGGTAGAGATGGAGAATGACCCATAAGGCAAAAAATAGCCTACCAAAAAGTGGACCCCAAGAATCGTACCCATTATTGATGGCATCCGAGATCCCAACCACCACCCCAACTATATTTATAATCAACAAAGTTGTGGGCGGGATTAACAATGATGTCCACTTGAAGATGTAGAGTTCTGAAAATTCTCCATCATCTGCTGCTTTTGAGGTAACTGTGAAGTTTGTGCTGACACCGGCCAACACCTTGAGTAGACCCTGGATGAGGGCAAAAAGATGTGATGAAACACCCCCAATAACCCAGAACTGCTCATTTCTCCACCAGTCATCTATCCCAACGCCACCCCACCGCATCTCGAGAATTCCAGTTGCAGCTATAGATACGAAGAGAGCCATGAATACTAAGCTTGCGTAGTTGCTTATCTGTACATTGAAGTAAACGGCCCTCAGTTAGCACAAAGCTGAGTAGAAAACCAGCAGTTAAATCAGCCATGTGAAGAACTTAATATTTGATTAAAGTATATACTCAAGGGGCTCAAATGACATGACAAACAAATCTAGTCAGCCTTAACCAAACCATAAGCACACTTTCCAATCATTTTAACGCGAGACTACAACCACAGGAATCCAATTTAACAATCAATTACATGCATCAAACTCACAAGCTCATGATCTGAGCAACCAAAGTTTTTTCAGAAGTAAACAGCAGGTATACAACACTACACCAAAAAAATTTTAAGACTAGACAATTTTGAAAGGTTCATCAGTCGTACTAAAATGTGGAAGAATTCTCAAGTTTAGGTTTCAAATTTAGGATCCATTTGTTTCAGCATAAAACATTTTCTCAACTTTTATTGAAAACAATAAAAACATTTTCAAAAACAATTATTTATTTTCAATGAGACCCCAAAAATGATTTCCCAGTGTTTGCAGCGGAAGTTTCTAAGCCAAAAGCTGCTAAAGCCCAAGGGCTAAAAATGCAGCATATGTTGAGCCAGGGATGGTAGATTAAGAGTCAGGAATGGTGGATCAGAGGTTGAAAGCAGTGTGCAGTACAGAAGACTGAGAAAAGGAGGAGGGGATGGTGGTGGTAGCAATGGGGAGGACCAAAGCAAGGGAAGGGAGACAGGTGATGTGGAGGTGAAGAGAAATGGGGGGAAGGTGGCAAGTTGGAGCTGGTGGCAGTGTAGAGTGTGGAGGGGGTAGAGTGGAGGTGGCGGTGGCAGAAAAGAGTAATGAAGGAGAGGGGGGAACAGAGGTAATGGTGCAAAAGGATGAGAACCAGGAGGGTAAGGTGGTGGTAGCAGTGTTGATGAATGAGTGAGAGATCTTGGAGAGAGGAAATAAAATAGAAGGCCACATTTCAGAAAAATGACCGATGCTTCATCCCTTTAGATGCAATTTTCAGTTAATCAATAAAATACTTTTCATTGATTAGCATATCTCGGTAAAACCGAACATAGGAAACACAATTATTCCCCCCTCCCAAAAAATAAAAAAAACAAGTTGAGCATTTATGTAACCCAACTGGATTGAGATCCTATACAATTCTCCAACTGGATCGAGATCCTATACAATTCTCTGTCACAAACATTTTCTGCAATTAGGATACGCACTGCATGTAGACCCCACAATATATATTTTTTTATATAAGTATGTAGACCCCACAATATTTAATATTGAGGTCTAAGCACTGCCCATGAGAAACACCAAAAACTGTGGGTCCGCAGCTGTAGAGAATCCTAGTCCAACCCAACTTCCACACCCCACTTCATAATTGCTGGTTTTTTCAGCATACCGTTAACAGTAGATGAATTACGAGTTAAGACAAATAAAGCAACAAAAATGAGCAGAGGGGAGTTACCGCAGGAACGATGAATTTCCCAGTGAGAAGACAGATGGCTGGTAGAGTACAGTAAACAATCAAGGGAATGGATGTCCAAGGATAAACAACAGAGTTTATGTATGAAAATCGTTCCAACCATTTCAACCCGCCACCATAGCCATACCAGATTGGACAATGTCTGCTTAAGAAAATTTCCACAGATCCAAGGGCCCACCGAAGAACCTGGTGTAAACGATCTGAGAGGTTGATAGGAGCTGACCCCTTGAATGCTGGCCTCTTGGGTATGCAGTACACAGACCGCCAGCCATGGCAGTGCATCTTAAATCCAGTCAGGATATCCTCAGTTACAGAACCATATATCCAGCCAACCTAGTTTATATGTTCAAAAATTTAGAGGGCAATATGGTGATGAAGGGAGAATCTAGAGAGTGTAAGTCCTGAATGACTTTGGAATTCTTTTTTGCTTACCTCCTTTCCCCATTCTGATTTATCCTCAAATCCACAGCTGATGACTTGGATGGCTTCTTTCAAGAGTGATGCAGGACTGACATTCTGAGGAACTCCACCATTTTCCAGAAGCGTGGAGGCTATAAAAACTGGAGACTGCCCAAACTTCTTCTCCAATTTCATTTGCGACATAATGGATGACTTTTCAGTGCTTGATTCTGCAATTGAAACATGGTTTAGTCTTACTCTCCTGAGATTTTCCTTTATTACATAACAGTTGTCACAGATATTTTCCTTTACTACATAATAGTTGTCAGACTCAAGGTGGAATATAGTTCTTAGTCCCTAAATGAATCCTTACCATTCATTCCCTCCTCAATATTTTCAAGTGCATGTATCTGCTTTGATGCTTCCCTGTGCTTAGGTTTCTTCTTTTTCTCCTTTGTCTTCACATTCTTGTTCTTTCTAAAGCCACAACATAGGCAGCACCATTTTGGCAAACAGTTGCAGGTTTTGCTAGGGGGCTTCTTCTTGGCAGGTGCATCAAATCCATAAAGTGCTTGCCTTCTGAAAACACATCCAGTCCCAACATATATGGGTCCTTGTAAACCATCTAAGCCTTTCATGTTGATCTGTTTTCAGCGGAGAAGTTAGGCTTTGCAATAACAAAGAAGTGCATAAAAATATATAGTTAAACAAATAGATGGATGGATACAACACACAAACAAGAAGAGTACACATACATCAAAGAATACAACATTCCGGTTTGAGTATCTATCATGACGATCAATCCCATCAAATCTTTGAGGAAACTGCACATAGCAAACCTTCTTTCCCGATGTGGGGTCCATCATGAAACACATGGCTTCTCTAAGTGCCTTGCTATTGTTAATATAATGATCACAGTCAACGTTCAGAAGATAAGGAGCGTTTGAGATAACTGCTGAGACCCGTACCTTCAAGGATTATCATGAATAAACTAACGTAAAAAATGTGGATCATGCACTATTTATTGATTAGAATGTACAGGAAGGAAAAACAAGAAGAATAACCTAGAAGCATTATCATAGACTTCAGCCTTACCAGAGCATTCATGGCCCCAGCCTTTTTGTGGTGTTCAAACCCAGGTCTCTTTTCACGGGAAACATAAATCAGACGAGGTAACTCGTTTCCTTCCACATCACAAACATCACTATGGCCGAGGAACACCTGCACAAATGAGATTTATATTAAGTCGAATACATAAACATCAGAACCCCAAATCACACCTCATCCCATCCCTTTACCCAAGGTAACCTCTTATTACGGTTTTTTTTACTTGGGAAGCCCGCAACTACCCTTAGACTAACCAATTGCCAGTCTATGAAAGACCAAGGAACACTGACAGTGTGGCACAAGGAACGTGCATCTTTTTTTATAAGTAAAAAGTACAAGGAGCATGCATTTTTTTTTAGAAGTAAAAATGACAACGAGCATGCATCTTGGATGCAAAATCTATGCACATAATTAGGCACCTAATAGTAGCCCAGATAAATCTTCCCAGCGTGTTAATTTCTTTTAAAGGGAATAGATCTGCACAAGGGGATAATATCACCATAAGTGGCAATTTGGAGATTTCAGATTATACATCACCCTATAAGCAGCTGGATAATTCAAGCATAATGGTCAAACCAAGTCCCCAAAGAAAACATGTTGGTAAGGACATTTCATCAAGGGCCCATTTATGTTTAACATAGATACTTTACAATATAGCCAACAATATTTATAGAAGCCTCACCTGAATCATGCCAGGATGGTCCCGTACATTGTTTCCAGGCCATGGAGTCCCATCCTGCATCGTCCAGCCATCCTCAGGAACCTTTTGTGCTGTGGCTACCAATGCATTTATTTTAACTTTAAACTCTTCATATTCTCTCTGTACCAACAAAATAGAAAAGTCAAATAACATCATTCATCATTCGCTAATCATATCTAACCTTTAAACCATGAAATTAAGACAAGAAAATTATTATAAAAATGATATAAGGTCTTAAAATAATTTGGTAATCTCAATATTATTTTTGAACTAAAAGGTTTTCAATATAAGAAACTACAGGTAGAGAAGCCAATACCTTCATTGCACGCCTTTCTCTGACAAATGCTGGATGAACTTTATTCTTCAGATAGTCCATCTTCTGTGAAAAATACCACTCTGGGGCTCTTGGTTCAATATTAAATTTTTTACAGAAAGGAACCCATTTCCTTGCAAATTCAGATGTCTCAGAAAGCGCTTCAAAAGTAAGCATTGCAGCACCATCATCCGAGACATAGCAAGCAACCTTATCTACTGGATAATCAACTGCAAGAATGGAAAGAACCGTGTTTGCAGTAATTAAAGGAGGCTCTTTCATAGGATCAACTGTACTCACAAAGACGTCTACACTGGCCAACTCAGATGGCTTCCCTTCTTTTTCATACCTGAGAGAAAAAGAAATGTTCAATCGAAAAACTCGATATGAAAAGTTGAAACCACAAGACTGATGATGTTTAGGGCATAGGAAACAAGGCACTAGATAAATTTATAAACAAGTCCTATTTACCTCAATGATAGCCTGTCAAGGTATGTTTCTCGTTCTATAGGGTACCACTTTGGGAACTGATCCAGAATCCATGATACAGCAAACCATATTTCACAGATAACTGATGTCAGCCACAAGCCATATGCATCATTAACTGGATGAAGAAGTCTATAATGAAAAAATAAGCCAAGGATTACAAGGCGTAGTATTATAATCATTCTGTATGGGTTTATCTTGCTTGAAGCAATGGGTAACTTCCTCGAAAGGGGCTGCCTGCCTTCATCCATCCTGATATTTATATACACATATATCAAGAAAGTTAGTAAATAGTCCAAAAAGTTAAACAATAAGCCAAGAAGGCACAGTACAGAAGTTGGAAAAAATAAAACTTCCAAGTTAATTTCCTACCACCATAATATAGTATATTAACACTTTCAAGAAATGCATCTGCACTGAGTACAACATATCAGCTAGAAAATTCATGCACACAGTGAACATAATTCGAGTAACAACCCAAGATGTTTATATTAACCCAGAAATGTAGATATATATAGAGTGTGGAGAGAGAGTGATCACAACTCATGCAAGTACATAGGATTTTATAACAAATGTTATATTTCTCACTGAGAACAACAGATCCAGCCCCAAAGCCGGGGCATGTAGAGTGTCAAAGCTTATCCCAAGAAAACCCATATATGCACCAACGTAGTTCTAAAGGCACACACCTGGGCACCTAGGTAAATATATCACATGTCAATGGGAGCATTTTTGTGAGGAGAATGTGCAGAATGCAATTAATTTAAGACAATCAGCTACCGCCAAGGCATTCTAGCACTCAACTAGGTACAAGTAAATGCTACTTATAAAAAACAATACTAGGTATAATTAAAAGTAACCAACTTAGTTCGCAGAAATTTTTTTGTATCTCCCCTTTATTTCCGTTCTCTGTTTGGAAAGGAATGGAAGGACTACGAAAGGTCTGAATACACCCAAATATATCAACAATCGAGATCTAAAGTAAACAGAATGCATTTCATGGGCACTCATACGTAAAGGAAGTTGTAGCAAGATCCTTTCTTACCATGTACATGTTTATGGGAATTTCAGATTAGAGAATGCTCCTTCTCATAATGTGAATCGACTTTCTTCTTGAGGAAAAGTACTCACAATTTTTATTTTATTTTATTTTTGATAGGTAATCAAGAAGAGGAAAAGTACTCATAATTAAGACAGCATTTTTGGATTTTGGTCAAAGGATAGTAACATGCCATGAAGGGGGGACAAACAGAGAAGGGTCACTTACATGGGCAAGTCAGGATCATCATCTAGTTCATTTCCACCAAAATTTCCACCATCATTGACTCCTTGGTGCTCTACAACCTGAAGTTTATCATTCTGCCTTTTCTTCCAGTCCTCCATTCGATCCTTCCAAGCCACACTCCCATACCCATATACTGCAAGATCTTTTTTAGGAACCATTGGTCTGGGTTGCGCTGTGACACGGACATTAAAAAGCTCTAAGCTCACTATCTAAGTAAAACTTAAATCTAAACCAATAGGAAAAAAATATTGAAAAAAGGATGCAACTACTTCGGCGAAAATTACATGGTACAGATGGTTCAGTAAAAGGCACGGAATGGATTCTGTTTCCATGACCCATGAATGGGGGTACAATAAGAGCATGCTGATCAGCAGAAATCTCAGAATCCTAAAACAGAAAAAAGCATCATTACAAGGCGGTCATCACATCACACATATCTGAACCCATGCATACATGAAAATAAACATTTACCGACACAAGGGCGAGGAATAAGATTAGAATTCGTACTGATTTACCTCTTCGCCATAGGTCAATAGAGGGATATCAGAACTAAGGGGAGAGGTCTCATATTCTGAGTGTGTAGGTATTCCAGATGCATTAGAGTGATATCCACAGCCAGTGTTAAGGCGTGCAGAGAACATTGCTTCTGAAACTTCTTGTGAACCAAGACTGTTGAGGTTTCCATAATCAAACTCATTGTCCAAATCATCAATGCCATCCTCTTCCTCGTCACCTTCAACCCTAGCACTGCCTGCAATTCACATCACTAATTAGAGAAATTCTAAACATTAAGTGTTCAATAGATAAGTAAACAAAATAATGCAGAAATAATCTCACCTTTGATGCGCTTGTACCTGGTTTTACACTGAGGACAAGCCTGATTGCCCTCTCTTCTCTCATATTCATAGCAAGGCCTGCATACAGGGAAAGCACACTCGTTGCAGGCAACAAAGTGCTCTCCGTCTATTGTAATCTCCACCTCATCCCCACAAATCTGACATATTTGTCCACTAAATTCTTTTACAGACCTAATCTGCAATGACCCAGAAACCAAAAAATCAGTGTGAAAAGCACCTGATGAGGGAGGGTACAGCATCAGCAGGATAACGTAGATAATTAAAGCTACTGGAAGTTTAACTTGCCGCTTACCGAATCAAATAACAAAATACAAAAGAGAGAGTTCACTTAGCTGAATCTTATTAAATTAACATGTTCCTGAATTGGACTAGATGCTTCCCAAATAAGATTCATAAGTCCAATTAGACCAAGAACGCCAGCCTTCTTTCCAAATTTTTATAAGATTATCATTTTTTATCCTTGACTTTTGATCGCAGTATGTTATGAATCCTGAATAACAAATGACTCAAAGTACTTATTTGAAATATGCAAATCAGTATTCCCCACGGCATTCCCAATTATTTCACAATCCAAAGGACACGACTTATCCAACAGTTGCAAAGATTTTAGAGATACCAATAAAACTTGACGGTCGGGAAGGGTGAAACACCAAAAAACCCCCCACCAAATTGGAATGATTAACTTAAAGGACAGGAACCTTAAAATGCACAGATTTATCCTGGCCCATGTCAAGAAACTAACTGATTTAACAACAGAAAGTTGTTAATACTCAAGACTAGGGGCTCCCTTTTGGATATAAACAGTAATTCAACATAATCGGCCAAGAATCTCATCTAAAGATAAAATTATTTTCGTAGTCGAGTCTATATTTTATTTATTATAAGTGAAGCTGAGTCCGCGTTAGACAGAGACATACACTGGAATGAGCATAACTAAACCATGTCAAAATGTGAGCAAGAAAAGGAAAAGGAACAAAATCAATAATCCATTAGCAAGCACATCAAGAAAGTCAGAAGCAAAGATATCCAGATTGCATCAAAATACTAGGGAAAGCCCCGGCTTTTTCCCCATTCCCAACGATCCCCAAATTGAATAAAAAAATTGAAAGAATGGGGATACCCAAATCAGAATAAGGACTACTCTTAGAATCTTACCCTTTCATTCTCATCTGCATTGATCAGAATGAACTCATTTCGATTATGAGAACCAGCAATGAGCCGACCCCTCGTGTCCATCACGCACAGAACAAGGCAAAGCAAATCTGAAACACTTCAAACCCACAAAGCACAGCTTATCATATCCCAAACCTCAACGGGGAAACCGATCTGGCACCGTTTCTCTCACTTTAACTCGCCCAAAAGATCCAACTTTGCGCTCCACACGACTCCGGTGAGCACCCATCACGGTAAAAGCAAACCTCGCATACAGAATGGTCAAAAGAAAAGGGTAGTGGAAAAAGATGGAGGGAATTGCCAAGAATAATACAGGTGGTTTCTTCTAATTTAAAGGAAAAAAAAAAGTCTTTGATCTTGATTCCACAAGCCAAGTCTGCTCTGTACCTGGCTGGTCTTGAATCTTAGAACTCAATGAAGGGTTTATACAGAGGGGAAGTCCTAGGGAGGGGAGAGAGAGAGAGAGAGAGAGAGAGAGAGAGAGCAGAGTGTGTATGTCTGGAAAAGCGGACGCGTTAGAGAGAAGGAAGTGATCGAGAAAATGTGTAACGTAGAAAGAGAAAAATGAAAAGGGGATCGATAATGAAAAGTAGGACGTGAGGAGGAGAGAGTAGATGCAGGTGGGACCCAGATGGTGGTGGTGGCTCTGGACTGTGCCCCCACCGTAGGAGTTTATATATATAAAAAATAAGCAAAAGAGAAGAAAATTTGATAATTGATAATACACAGTATGTGTTTTCGATTTTGTAAATGGTGATCCGTGTCGTCTTCTTAAATGGGGTTGTTTTCGGAGTAAGGAGTTTTGGTGGTTCCCTGTAGGCAACTGTTTTATGTCCCTTTTCCCTCACGGTTTTGTTGCAAAGGAAAAAAGTGTGTACGAGAGAGAAAGTGTGTAGAGAGAGAAACCTAAGAAGTAGGATCTCTGCAGTCTGCACTGCTCACGCACGCTGGCATAGCTGGTATCTTTTATCGCTGTCTTCTTGTTGTTGAGCTCTACTTCGGCTCTTCATTACTTCGAACGCGTTTTCTTCCTTTTTACTGTGCGTGCGCACACGAACTCTCTCTCTCTCTCTCTCTCTCTCTCTCTCTCGGTGTGGAATCTGTTCGTATTTGTTGACTTTAAAAAAGTGTTGACTGGCATTTAGCGTGATTACTCAACTGCCCCTTCTTTCGGTATGGGTCTTTGTCCGTTTCGTAGCTGCAAAAAGGAGGTATTTTACAGGGTTTTATTTGTAATTTCATTTTTTAATTTGGAATGGAAAGATATTAATCATAGATTATCATCCCACGATGATTTTCAGAATTTTAAATCCTACGTTTCTATTTTCACCAAAAATGGATATATCGTGGCGGTGGCATTGCATTCATTTTTGTTTCTAAAAAATAGAGAAATAAAAAACAAAAATATTAACTAAGGTTTGGATACTCAAATTCAAATTATTTCATTTTATCTCATTTCATATAATCATTATAATTTTTATAAATTTCTATACAAAATATAATAAAAAATCTATTTTTTAAAAATTTTAAAATTAAATTAATAATAAAAAAATTAAATTTTAATAATATTTTATTTAATTTTTAATAAAACATCTTATTTCATTTAAATAACCAAACGTGGCTAAATGTCAACTCTATGCTCTTCAAATGCCACTGGAAAATCAACATGATCATTAAATCAATTAACTCCTAAAGAAAAAGCCATCAATCAATATTATTGATTTAACAAAAACTTTATTATTAATGACGAAAAGCCCATTGTTTTAACGATTCTTTATACCAATTAATCACACTTTCATTCTATTAAATTAAATAAAATGTTTATTTATTACATATATATGATGTAATGTATATAATTTCTATATTTATCACCACTAAATAAAATTTACAGAAATTTCTTATATATATAAATATAAATTATGCAGTCCATTGCCACGTGGGGATCAGTTGTCGGTGGATGAAATGAGTGGTTACAATAAAATAGAATTTTCTTCTCATTTCTAGTGAGTAGCAAAAATTGATCAAAAGCTGGGATTTTGGCTTTGGGGTTGGTTAGCTTGCATGATTACGAATATTGAAAGCTAATCCCCAAATCGATCATAAATTATAAACTTTATGTAACTTTTAAAGCTGGCAATCAATGATTATCCACTCAGATACGTGTTCAAGTGTTATAGGTTTTCTACCACATTCTTTATTTAATGCATGTGAATTGCATTTCAGAACACACTTTCGGGTGCACCCACCTCCCAAGTTTTAACATTTTATAAATTAAAAGCATATTTTAATAAAAAAATATACATATATAAAAACATTCATGTCAATCCTCTTATTGGTAAGGTATATACCTCGTTATTTAACATATCTTAATGTATTAAAAAAATTGATCTAATTAATTATATTAATAAAATATAAAAAATATATAAAAATGACTGTATATAATATTATTTTATTTTTATAATAATTAATATGATATTAGTCCGTTTTTCTATTTAATGGATTGAAAAACAAGTTGGTGTCATTAATGGGTCAAAGTTTGAATCCGAACCAGGTACAACCTGGATATATGGGACCCTCATTATGGGAATTCTTTCTAATTTATTTATAATAATCTGGGTGATATGATCCAGTAATAATGTGGATGATTATCAACAAACTAGGAGCTAATTATTACTTAGAATTTAAAAAGACTCCCAAACCCAAAAGGCAAGCAGCCATGGTAAACCATGTGAAGTGGGGTCCAGATACCATCGAGCGAATTATTTAAAAATCCGTATCGGTATGGGTCGAGAGCGGGAGCCACCATTTTTGAAATTCTCCAAAATTGGAGTATAACTTTTGTTTGTTTAATTTTGTTTTTCGGGGTAGGTGGGGGTCACTTTGAAGTAAACCTATACGACAGGGCTCGGACAGGACACAGCTGGCGCCCTTTGTTTGTTTGGATGGAAAGTGAACTGGAAACCACAAGAAAAAAAAATGAAAAAAACAATTGTAGAGGGACAGGTACCTGGGAAGGTGGACAGGTGTTGTACGCTTTCAAGTTACAACCTAGCTAGCGCCAGCTCACGCAATGATATCTGTGTTACCTTTGTACGGACGTCTTAAAAGTCTTTTGCACAGTGGACAGTTTGCTCTGAGTCTGAGTTGGAAACTTTTTAAATAGCCCCCCCCTTTTTTTTTCTTCTTCTCCTTCTTTTGTTTTTGTTTTTTTATTGTCTTTCGTCCTGTCCCTCCAATTGTTTATGGCGGGCTGAGATTGGGTTTAGATGAAAAATAACACGAGGATTGGACAGTGAGTTAGGGTTGGTTTGGTTAGGTAAAATTAAATTTTTTTAATTTTACATAATTAGTTTTTAATTTTTATATAAAATATAATAAATAATTTAATTTATTTAAAATTTAAAATAAAATTAATTTTAAAAAATTATATTATAAGTAGATTTTATTTAATTTTTAACAAAACATCTTACTTCATCTAATCTTAATTATATAATTAAATGTGACCTAGATAAATTGAGATAAAATTTAAAAATTGAATAAAATATTATTACAATATTATTTTTTAATATTATTAGTATTTTAAAAATTTAAAAAGTTGAATTATTTATTATATTTTGTGTAAAAATTTAGAAAAATTATAATGATTAAATAAAATGAGATTATATTAGCTGAGATCAACTCTAAATCCAAATGAAACAACTTGAAGAAAATTTAGGAGATATTTGGAGAATGAGATGAAATGAAAATTTTGTGAATAGTAATAAAATGATTTGTGAAAAGTAATGAGATGGTTTGAGTTAAATACTTATTTGATTTTGAGAAATAAGATAAAAAAAAAAAAGTTGAATAAAAAATATTGTAATGATATATTATTTTTATTTCAGAATTTGAAAATTTTGAATTATTTTTTTGTTTGAAAGTTTGAGAAAGTTGTAATTATTAATTTGAAAATATTTGTATCTGAATGATTTTGGAAAAGGGATAAGATAAAATGAAATAGAAAGAGATAAAAATTGTTTCCAAACATCCCCTCAGATTTTTTCACAAACTAGTATAAGTGAATTTAAAAAATTTTTGAATTTATTTCTAATTTTTCTATTATCATATGGAAATTAATCACATGCATTAGTTATGTCCGAATTTAATCTGCTGTTAATGGTCTTTATGTTACTAAAAAGAGAAATTTGGTAGATGCTAAAATCTTGGATTTGAAGTCCAATATTAATTTACTTCATATGATTGGTATTAATAGTTTAAGCAATGACTCAAATTTAAGCAATAACTTTCTATTGTCTAATCTCCTTATGTCTAAATCTGAGTAAAATATTATAATATTTATGTCCAAATAAGATAGATATATTCCATCAACAATTTTAGGGACAACCAGCGTGCATCCCTGCCGTGACACAGGAGTATGCCTCGTCAGTCGATAATATTTTTTTTTTTAAAAAAACTAAGCCTGAAAAATAAAGGGAAATCAAAATCTTCTTTCTCATGCCAAAACTTTCGTCATCCTTGCGAGAATATGTGAAAATTCTTGTCTTTAGTCACTTTAGTGGGTAACGGATTCCGTGGGTTGTGGTTGCCGTCTTTTCGTCGGTTGCCATTGTCGATCTCTGAAGCATTTCGGTTATATGCTTTTTTGCTCCGTGTCCAGGTCCTCACATTGCTTATAGTCTGCAATGACCTCCTCTTTTCTTTCTTTTGTCCCTCAACGAATGAACCCTCAATCCTCCATTTTTTTCTCTCAAAAACACTCCAAGTTTACTCAATTTTCTCTCCGTATCTCCTCCTAGTTTTTCTCCTTCACATGTCTTTATCCGCATACATTGCTTCTTTGTGTTTAACATAGAACAATCAAGCATTACCCAGCTCTCTATTTAATTTCTCGGCCAGCCCTTTCCTCACCACGAAACTATGTATCCAGCAACCCAAGCATGCATGCCCATTGCGTCTCCAACCTTTACAGCAAACTCCTCCTTCGAGTCCAATCGTAGCACCTCGTAGGCATCATCGTTGCCCTTCAACACCATGGCTCCAGCTCGTCACCTCCAAGCCACAGAACCCATAACCAGCCACTGTCCCTCCATGCCAACAACCACCCATCGGCCTTAAGCCACCTGCACAAAGAAATCTACACTGTTTTCAAGCACCGAAATAGAGGATTTAGTTCCATTGAGAGCACCTCTGCCGTCCATACTCAACCATAGCCATCGTGTAAGAGAGATCAACCAAGAACAAGTTGTTCATGCCCAAATCAGTTTGGCGTTTCCTCAACCCAGATCCAACGTAGGGTAGTTCTCTTGGGTTTTGAATCTACTGTATCTTCTTCGTTTCGGAATTAAAATACAAAATGACATCATTTTGCAATGTGCCACGTAGGACACGATGCCACAGCAGGAACGCAAGTCGGTTGTCTATAGACTTTTTCATATTCCATTACTCCCTCTACCCTTTCTATTCAAGGACACGAAAGTGCCCAAATCTCATTTGCAGGCTCTCTCGCTGGGCCTGTCTAGAACTCCCTTGAGATATTTTCAATCAAGGACCGGGCTGGGATTGCAATATTGTAATAAGTCCTGTTATAAATAGTGTATTAACCCTCTCATCTTACCCTTTTATTGGGGAGAACAAAATATCTCCCGGAACTTTATGTAAAATCAGTCTATTAACTTCTATAAATAAAAATTCTCTTAAAAAAAAAAAAAAACTGCCATCCCTACATCAATGGATTTACTAAGATTTCATACAGTACCCGACATAAAATGCGAAGCAGAGAATTTCGGCCTTAAAGAACTAAAATTATCATTAATTGATGACTTGTACCGGGGGATTTCGGAATGTTGGGAGCCTGTAATGGAACTTCAGCAAATCACTCTGATATGGAGACTCTTTTCTGGAAAACTAATTTGCAGGTGAAAGTTGTCAAACTCAAATGGCTGGTGCAAGCTGAGAATGGAGGGAGTTTAATCGCTTTCGTTCTCATGTCTTCCAAACACGAATGGTGCCATCAACAGAGGCAGTTATCATGCAGTTGTCCTTTGGATGGTAACTCACACTTGTCACCTGCATAGTGAAATCCATATGCATTAAGTTGCCAATATAATCCCCAAAAAGTATATTATTCAAGGGAGATATCATACACTAGAACTGCTCTCAACGCACAAATCAAACAGTTCTAGTGTTGACCTTCTGCATGACTATTGACTAGTAAAACATAACTGCACCCTGTATCATTTTGTTCCCATGGAGGTTGACATAGAACCAATCATAAAGCACAATACAGCTAACAGTTTTGAAGAAGTTTTTCCTAAGGTGTGGTCAAACTAAAATCTAGTTATCAAAAATGACAACCAAATTTGGGCGACAAAACGATATGAGCCATTGAGAAACTGAAAAACAGGAGATACTTGAAGCAAATCTCCCTATATTCATGAGATTCATTTTGTTTTTGTGAAAGTGTCTTCCTCGACAACATTAGTGTGTTTTTAGTTCCAGTCAAAGGATGCACCTAAGAACTCCAGAAAAAAATTTGCTACACAAATGGGAAATAGAGATGAACACATCATTTGTTTTTGGCATACACCAGTGCTTATACTGGTCCTGGTATTCCAAAAAACTGCATCTGATTTCTCAATTTTGATATAAGCAAAAAATTGACAAACTATCCAGGGAGCCAAGTACTCCTTTTGGGAAATGCCTATGGATAAGAGTCTCAATGATGTTTAAGCCACCTGCAAATATGGCTAAAGACAACAATACTCAAAGCAAAAAATTCAACATTGTGGAAACTAGTGATTATGACACATTTTTGCTACCATACAATATTTAAATTTTTGAATAGTGTTTAACATTAGACTAATACTTCAACACATTAAACATCGCAGACATAACAATATATACTATAAGCACATCCAGGAGGATCTTTTTTCTTTGATAGGTAATCAAGAAGTTTTATTCATAAGAAGAGAAGGCATAGCCCAAGTACACATCCAGGAGGAGTTTACCACTGACGAATGCGCTTGGAAACTTGAAACCACTGATGCATCCACCAGATCCCAGAAATAAATGAAGCCATCCTCAGATCCACCAGTTATATGGGCATCAGTGTTGGTAAGGCAGCAATCCAGTTTGTAGGACTGATATGAGAACGAAAAATATAGAAT
Organism: Carya cathayensis; assembly: GCA_011037825.1. NCBI lineage: Eukaryota > Viridiplantae > Streptophyta > Magnoliopsida > Fagales > Juglandaceae > Carya > Carya cathayensis. The sequence continues at coordinate 1,508,478 of QGSO01000247.1, read as the reverse complement.
TGCAAAGCTCGTTACAGATTTCAAACATAGGTAGAAGATGCTTCAACATGTGTGAGAATTAAATAGACTGTCTCTTGTTGGTGCACATAAAAAGTAAGCAAATAATATATAACTTGTATGTAACCATCATTGATGACAGTCATCTTAGAAAGATGACTACATCTCTGAATTATATAATTTCAGAAAGACACTACGTAGAAGACACAAGAACAAAGAATCTACAGGCTAACCTTACACGTATGGCCTTTATATTCTTGCAAGAGTTCACCAGTAGATCTGCCATAAGAAAGTTAGTAAGGGCAGATAACTATAGTAAATATCAATAAAAGTAGATGAATTTACCTGTCCAAAAGACGTAAAGTAGAATCTAAGCAACTGGCTAATATGCAGTTACCATCATTTGACATTGCAATACAGTTGACTGGTTGACCCAAGTTGTCTGATAATTCTCTATATTATAAAGCAGAAAGAGAACATCATCATTAGAAGAAGTGGATGATCTAAAATAGGACACTTTCCAGCGAGTAATGTGTACCAACTTTAGGAAAGTTAGAGAAAAAAGAGAGAATTCAGTGTAGCACAAAATATAACACAATTTGTTCACAGAAAAGAGGTAAGAAATTCAAACAATCTCTTGAATGTCTAAGATATTTCTATAACATCGACATGCGGATTTTACAAGCTTTCCACTAGAGTTCTACATACCTACCGATGCGCATGTCAAATGTTCGAACAGTCCCATCAACACTTCCTCCAATAATTTCAGTTTTTGTTAAACAAACAGACATTACACTGTCTAAAAATGTGTCAATAATCTGCAAACAAAACAGCATTCTTCAAAAGATAAGCTATTATAAACTGATAAAAGGGCACCTGTAGAGATGTACTTGATTAACAAAAAATAGAGTAAACCTGAATTGGCTCATTGCTGTGCGATCTACAGTCCCAAGCACGCAATGATCGATCATACCCTGCTGAGACTACGACAGAAGAATACTCATTGAACTTTACAGCATTGACCTGACAAAAGAAAAAAGAAAAGAAAGGACAGATAGTTAAATAAATTCCAAAAAATAAAATGATTTACAAGGACAACAAAAATAGGAAACAAAGGAAGACATTTGAACAAAGAAAAAACATCTTCTAGCGTCTTCACATGAGATATTGTTAATGTATATGTCAATGCCAGGTCTAGATAACAATGTTGGTTTGACAAGATCCATAACCTCACCTAAGAATTAAGAATTCAATTCATAAGCAGACAATGATGAGAAATGAAATTTCCATCTGTAAAGAAACCATACCTCTCCATCATGGCCACGGAATTTTCGTATTACACGACCTGTTGATACATCCCAATAAAAGATTTGTCGGTCACCACCACAAGAACAAAGCTTCGAGTTGTCCCTGATATAATAACCCATTATTAGCCAAATGAGGTGAAAGCTAACAGGCCCTCAAACTAACTGTTCTGAGTAGGAAAAGAAATGCCATAAAGACACAGCAACGGAGGCGTATGTTTCAAATGATAGTCTTGGTTTTTAGCCCACCCGGTATATTCTTTTCCTAGATTTAACTCAGTGCCCTGTTTGCAATGACTTAAGGATCACAAGTCAAATATTTTTTTTTTCTCGGATAGGTAAAAGGAGTCACAAGTCAAATATTATCTTACTGATCCCAATTCACCTGAATTTTTTTGCCAGAGTTAGTCTTTTCAATTAAAGTTTCCAATAATTATCTGCGTGCAGCATTACAAGTTGGATGATCATCAGATCAAAGATTCTTATGGTACAGAATGAATACAACTATACAAGCTAATTATGATTTTTGTTAGACAGTAGATCAAAATTTGAAAACTTTACCTTACAAGATATTCCTTGTATCAAGGGAGAACTTGAAACTTCTTCTATACCATCTTATCACCTTATATAAGTTAAAAAAAATAGAACTAAAACACCCAGGTACATTTTTTTTTTTTCACATGAAATAAAAAAGCACAAGCACACAATGAATCTCATAACCAAAGAATGTTTTGATCAAGGAGCATGTGAGGTGAAGCTGGTTTATTACAGAGACAGAAATGGGACTTAGGAGTTTCAAAAGTTCGTGTTTGTATCAAACTTAAAGACAAATTAAAGGGTAAAAGGCTGGTAGCAAAGGCAGTGATGACATAATCAAGGTACCCTTCCCTAGTATCAAAAGTAAAGTCTAACCATCACTAAAACCCCCAATTCCTCGAAATGAAATAAAATTGCAAGCACAACTGCGAAAGCAAGCAATAATCTTAGAGAGAGGGAGGAAATTGGTACGGGGTGACATGGACGTCGCGGACTTCACGGCCGTGGGATTTGTAGGTCTTGATGTGGATGCCACGGTGGGGGTTCCAGAGGCGAATGGTGCGGTCTTTGCCGCAACTGAGGCAGTAGTTGCCGTCGCTGTTGAACCTGGCCGCTAAAACTGCACCCTCGTGCCCCCTCAGCACGTTGGCCTCCTTCCTTGGCAGAACATCACTCGCGCTCATTCTTCCTTTCTGACTCTGCTATCGTGCGCCACGGGGAATCCTATACTGTATCGTTGAAGCTATTTGGACTTCGGGGCCCGACTTCACTGTTCCCCTGAATCCCTGATTTCTGGAGCAAGCAAATGACGGTGTCGTTTTCGTTTTCATCAAACCCACTAGAACATTGATTACACGTCCTATCTAAAGTTAAAAATTTGCCTAATAGAGCATTAAAAATACCCATATTGGATTAGGTAAGTTTAAATAAATCTAACTTTGGACGCTAAACCGACATCTGAGGAGTCGGGTATTGCGTAGAGGAGAGTGTTTCGTTCCACCCAGATACCGTCGACATCAAGAGCACTATCTTGTCTTCAACCAAAGGGAGGTTAGAGCTTCCGCTCCACTCTCTCTTCTCCTGTCCGGCGTCGGCCGGTGTAGTTTTTTTTTTTCTTTTCATGTTTTTCCGTTCATAGCACAAAGAAGTGCCGATCTCCTGCCTACCGGACTCCTCCAACCATCATGCGTTACGCCAAAAATATCTATAACCGCCGATCTGTCAGACAGTGGAAGAAATATTCTCAAAAGAGTGGTATGTGAGTCTCACGCATGACCTATATCGTGCACGAATTTCACGCGCTTCCGCGCTAGCAAGCCTCAACCGGCGTCACACACGGCTTCACTGAGATCAGCAACCTTGGTCCACCCAGACTAGACCATCGGCTCCCTTCCTAGTGTGGCGTGTGATCTACACGCGGCACCACAGACAGTGATGGTTCTCTTCCGGTGTATCGGTGCGCCTTTTAGTTGCTATGTTCATATGTTCTCACTTTCCCTAACCGATGATCAAGACAAAGTGGATGTGGAAGTTTCCTACAGTTAGCCCAGACATGCAAGCTGCAGCACACACCTTCATGCTGCGACAAAAAGTCGCAGTTTAATAGTTTGTTTATCAGACTATTCAAAACCGCTTCAAGCGGCATTCACCTGAGTGAGAAATGGGGGGGAGTCAATTTTGGCTCCAGATGCCCCTTTTTTTTCACTGGTATTGCATTTTGTTTGTTTTGAGATGTTTATTGGGGACTCTCACCCCACTGAATCTTGTATCATGTAATCTTTAGTTTTTATCAATGAAACTACTTGTTTTGAAAATAAATAAATAAATTTAACTTTGAGTTACAATGCTTTGCCTCCTTGGATCATATATGACTGTTATGGTGTAATTGTTACTCGATCATATGTTTTTTTTTCCTTTTATTTCACATTGCAACGATTAAAACTCTCTCTTTCTTCGAATTTTTCTCTTTTCCCCTTTCCTCTGGAAATTGAATCCACTCATTCCAAATCTTTGCAATGGTAACCATGGACACTATGCGAGTATTTTGTAAACAAGCCAACAACAACCAAACAATCTCATCATCATTAGGACTAGCCACCCAAATCACCCGAACATCACAAGAACATTCACAAGCTTGATCTCAAACCCCAAAAACCCTAAGCAATGAAACATGGAGCCTATCACACAGGACAGAACTAGGATATTTTTTTTTTGAGTATTTGTCAGTATAAGTAATATGTAGTTTTTATACGTGACTATATATATAAAAAAATCATGTCATAAAATTATACAATTGTTTTCGGCTTACTCATATTTTTCTAAATTAAAAAAAAAAATTATAGATCAAGAATAAGCCCGAAAAACTCCTAATGATATAAAAGTCGTTAGATTTTTATTATATAATTTGTATAATTGTATTACTATCAATAAGTAAACAAACAACAAAAGCATGTGAATAACTAATAAATTTTTAACAAAATGAAATAAATTGTTCACATGCTCTCTCTATCTCTCTAGAAAATTCTCATCAATCATCTAGATAGATAAATTTGTTGCCTCCCATATGCAAGAATCTTCCAAATTTTTTTAAACTATTAGATAAACTCTCTTGAAGTTTCTACCTAGTTAATTGATTTAATATATGGTTAAAAACATTTCAAAGGTTGTAAAATGAAGAATATGTACAGGTGATAGGCAAAAAACTCAATGAAGTCGAGAATGACCTAGATGAGAAAAAATAATAAATCATATAACTAGATAAGCTCAGAAAGACAAGAAAAATTTATATGATATCATTGATATGAAACAAACCATACAATGCACACCTAAGACAAATAAAGAGAGATAGAGATAAAAGATTTTACTGTTTTTGCTTTTTGTGTCTATGGTGTTAGGGTAGACTTATGAGTTTTGTGGATTTCTTTTTCTTGTTTTGCTTCCTCTCAATTTCAAATTTGAATAAAAAATTGTTTATGCTCTCTCTCTCAAATCTATTCAATTTGGTAAAAGGAATGATATTTAGTTGGGTACATGGCATAGAGGTAGTCAAGTAGACTTTTTAGTATGTCGTGTCAGTGTTACTCTCTCAAGTTGTATCAATGCTACTTTTAAATTTGTTTGCCTGTTTCAATGCTACCCTCTCAACCTCAAATGTGAAAGTTGAAAAAAGAAAACACATCGTGTTATGTGTAAGCTAGACTTATTAGTATGTCAAATCAAGACTATTATATATGTTAATGGACTCAAAGATATTTAAGTGATAAGGCGTGTGTTTGAGTGTAGGGAGACAATCTTAAATATTTTAAGAATATTTACACTTAAAATTATAATTATACAATATATAAGATTAATTTTTAAAACTACCGCCCCCCAATCTACAACACAGTTCTGCCCAACCATCAACTTCCTAAAACTAAAACTCAAATATGACACTACCATTTGAGCTAGACAACTTTAAATTGCATTGCCACCATTGCAGATGTGTGCATAAGTAAAATAAAGCATGATACACTTATATATACGTATTACTTGCATGGGAAGCGTGATGAACTTATAAGCTTATCCGTTCGTGGGTGCCATGAATGTTGATGTTTTCCCATACGTATCTATAGTTGCAACAGTATCAGTCATATTTTCAACCACAATGCTATATATATACATTCATACATATATAGACACGCGCACGATGTATTGAATGCCATCTCGAACTTCCAAATCTCATCGATGGTCGCCATTCCGCCAGCATGTAAATTTGTGATTAAATTTTTCTAAAGCAGTTTATTGTCAACCGGCCTATTAGCTCAGCTGGTTAGAGCGTCGTGCTAATAACGCGAAGGTCGCAGGTTCGAGACCTGCATGGGCCATTTTTGTTTTCCTTTGTTTACAACCGTCGACTCTTGCCCTCTGGGCGAAGTTTTTTCAATTTGAAAAAAATCTATCCCTTATACTTCGTACGTCCCCCATACGTCAGGTTAGTACAGTAATTTATAAGTAATTAGTAATGATATATACAATATTTTTTACAATACATGATATAAAATGAGAATATTTTTATAAAATGGTGTTATTTTTATATGATATTTTATAACAATATTCTTTATTTTAAAACATAATTGTGAAATAAATATTATCTCAAGACAACACTATAAATTAGCGCATCTAATTGACTCTATGTGTGTGTGTGTATATATATATATATATAAAAATAATATTTGGTCCCTTCAAACTTTCTGTTTGAATATTTTATTTTATTAATAGTTAAAAAAATAATTATTGGTGAAATTGTATATTTTTATTTTATTTTTTTCTTAACAATTAAAGATTTTAAAAAATGTTTAAAAATAAATAAAAAATTGTAAATGAGAGAGAGAGAGAGAGAGTAGGGGCATGAAATTATATGTATTGGCAGCAATGGCCTAATAATAATAATTAATGACTTAATTATTTAGTGTTGCTCCTAAGACAACTCATTAATAATCGGTTCAAATACTACAAGAGTCTCACGTACGTACACCAAACTCATGATCATCATGAGTCACATTTTCTTAATACTTTGATGCCTTTCCAACGAGACTCCATGAAAAGGGAGTCGTCATTTTGCGCGTAGACACCACATTTGAAGGCATGAGAGTTTCCGCCACCAATTTGAGATGCCCATCAACATAAACCTTCACTTTTGCAGCATCAACATTGTGGATGACATTCAGTCGAAACCACCTATCATAAATTATGTTTGGTACAAGGACTGGACCCTTATAGTACATGAGCGAACCATTATACACTCTAATCATTAGCGATGTGGCATGAGGAGGACTTGCTCCAAATACTTGCATGATGCACACGCCTGATGTCCCGTTTGGAACGTATCCATATCCCTTCAAACTGCCAAACTCCTGATGAATAACCGTAGCCCTGAGAAAATAGTTTGCGCGCATAATATTAGGAGCTATATATGCTATTTATAAACTTGATTTGTAAGTACTTATTACTTATTGTGGAACCCTTTATATTCATAAAAAGAGTTCAAGTACCAATATATATATATTTTTTATGTAAACTGATGTCAGGCTTCCATAACAACGGCATACTTGGTGGGTCGTCAATAAATAAGCTTTCAAATAAATTTATTATAATGTCAAGTTTATAGATGTTAGACATGAATAATTCATCATCCCAACATCTCGTGACATGTCATTAAATAAATTGTTCACAAGTGAAATGTAACAAATAGTCTTAAGTCATTTAATATATTATACAATATGATAAGATGGTATGAAGATGATAGTAAAAGATCATCAGATAGTAGGTAGCATTAGTCATTATTTATAGATAGAATTTGGTATGATCAGTACTTACTTGTATGGCAATCTCTGTTCGGGGTTTGGTTTGGCTCGTACGAGTGTGAGGCTTGTCTGTAGAGTAAACCCAACACTTGTGAACTCCATTGATGAAACTATAGCGCTGGTCTTCAGGCACATCATAGGGTCTCTGGATGTGATAGCGAGATTGATCTAGAGGGAGAGAAACGAAGCCTTCCGTGGTATTCACAGGTCCCCAATCCCAAGCAAAGGTTTTGGGTATAATGAACGAAAGAAAGCTCAAGTAGAGATGGGCTAGACATTGGAAGGAAGAAGTCTTTCTTTCGAGCGAAGAAGAAAGGAAATAAAGAGAAGGGAGCAGGTGAGCATAGGGATGTGTTGTTATGTGATGTATGTATGTATAATTTTTTTGAAGCATGTACACTAGCAGCTTTAAGGAATATCCTGCAAAGAAGTTCGTATTTAAGGAGAAACACCATTAATATATTGTAGTTTTCATGGTATCTATTAACTACAACAGAATATATATATATATATATATACTAGGTCGGAGTAACATACAAAGTACGCTTAGTTGAAATTTGTAATATTTCAAAAACCTTATTTGTTGAATAGAAAACATTAAAAATTTATATTTAAGAGGGAGGATATGATACTCCGTATTTACGTGTATTTTAATTGAATGGTTATTTAAATTATTATAATTATTGATTCTCTTATTTTAAATTTAACGTGTTTTTCGTTGTATTATTTTGTGATTTTCAAGTTGTGAAATTTAAATAATGTGCTTTCTTAATATTAATTATTGTTTTGTATTTAAATTACTCTTTGCTTTAATTATTCTATTGTTGGGATTTAATTATTTTATTTTATTAATATTGAGTTGTAGTGTTTTTATTTGACTTTTATCTATTTTTATTGTGCAATTTTTATTTTATTGGACATTTATTTTAAGATTGGGCTTGTCTTTAGTGGGTTATTTTCTGTTTTGGGCCCAAGCCCAGTCGATTTTTAGGCCCAACCGGTGGGCTTTTTCCAGCTCCTGCACCATATGGTGCATTTTGGCCTTAATGCCCTTAGGGCTTTATTTCTTTTCTCTTCTTCCTTCTCCAGCCGCACATTGCTTCTTCCTTCTCTTCTTCAGTTTTTGTTTCTTCCTTCATTCTCTTGAGCCGATTGCTTCATCTTCTCATTTTTTTTATTTTTTATCTAGTTTTATTTTCGGTTCTTCACTGATGTGCCGTTCATGCGTGGAGCTGGATGTTGGTATTGTTGCTCAACGGTGTGGGTGCTTTGCTTGTTGACGCAGTGGCTTGGCTTCTCATATGGTGGCTCCCTATGGTGCACTTCCGTTTGTTTGAACTGTGGTGGGATTTTGAATGTGGGTTGTGATTGCTCTGTTTTGGGTGAAGGAAAACAGAGTTGTTGCCGTTTGCTGTGTCCATGGGTGGTGTTTTGTGTCTTTTGGTTTGCGTGTGTGCTACAGTAGTTACTGAGTGAGTAATGATTCATGTATGCCTACCAAAATAAAAGCTAGTGGCTGAAATCATGCAGGAAAGCAACAAGCGTTAACTTTACTATGATTCATGCAACGAACGGTATTAATTTTAACGAAAAAATAACAAAAACCGTTAAAATAAGATTTTTTATTTGATAGCCACTTTATATATATATAAAGATATATGCTCCGGTCATACGTGTCCCTCAAACCATGGAGCAATGAATTTATAAAGGAGAGTTACATGGTTTCTCTCTGTGTTTGTCTTTCTCACACTTTTGTGAGGCTGGGGCGTCTACGATCCTGCTTAATTAGTCATTAATTGCAGGTCACACACCACGATCACATACGCGCATAACTCATCGGTTGCTTGTTTTCCTCCTTTCCAAATTATAAAATACTAAATGCAAAAGAAGTAAAGAAAATACACATTTAATAAGAAAATTCTATACAGTTTTTGAATGTACAAGTCTCATACATTATTTTAAAAGAAGTAAAGAAAATATAAAACCGCATGAAAAATTAAATTTTTTATAGTAAATTCTACTTTTTAAAAAAGAATACGTGAAACCTGCATATATTAAAACTATACGTATCTAACATCACTTTGTATAGAATATCGAAAGATAGATAGAAGTTTATTGTGGTGGTTCTTATCTAGACTATAGATAATTGGTAGTAAAAATAATTTCAAATATGATGAAAGCTATTGACATTGACTAAATTGTGCCCACCGGCGCTCCGGCCGGTTAGAATCTTTCAAGTCATGCAAAATTCAAGTATTAAAATTGTTAACACTTTCTTACATGCAATTAAGATATATATGTACATATATATTGACCGTTTCTTAGAAATTATTCTAAAATCTTAAAAGGCGCTTCGGCTCCCTTTGCGACTGGGAAGAAGTGCTCATTAATTAAGCCAATTGAGAAAATTAATCTTCAAAATTGATAACGCCTCAACATCTTCCAGTAGTCAAAGCCTAATTGTCTATAGCTTTTGTGTTGGTTCTCTTACGGAAATGGGATATGGGTGTGTTACAATCGTACCATCAGGCATGAGGAAAATATTTGCAACCACGAGTACTGCTTGTCATCCAACAAAATAGAAGCAATATCTGGCCGGAAAGCACTTTAAATTTTCCCAATACCCGATTCTTACAATCCAGAGGAAAATTGAGGTTGGAGATACAAAGTTTTCCGGGATCAAAATGTTTCGAATTTTCAATTCTGGCATTTATGAAAGCATGTATAACTTTCCCCCAAGCTACAATCGAGAATATTAGCAGTCAAGAGTGCCTATCATCAGCATCATTCCCTCTACAACCACTACACTTTTGCCACCTTGGTTGGTGACCAATTATCAGGATAAGCGATTAACAAAACATCAATGGCATAAGATGTTTTGAGTATGGAATGGTTAACAACATTCAGCTGTTAAACAGTGGTTATAAAATATGAAAGATCAAAGCGGGCCACTAGCAGTTATGGTAAACGTTGTAGACTAACACCAAAACATAGAATGTGAATGCGAAAAGGGAAATAGATGCCATATAGCATAGAGAAAGTTCAATGGCGGATGCTACATGTCCAACTCAATAGTATTCTATATGTTTGCCCTCAAAGTTCCATTAGATCACAGATCCTAAACTTATTCTGATATCCGCACCTCAGTTCACGGGTGTCTAGCAGCCAAGGCACACCGACTAATCTACTGTGACAAGGAGTTTGCCACATCAATAACAAATCGGTACCTCACATCAGATTTGGCAAGCCTTTCCATTGCCTTGTTAACATTTTCCATTCTGATCAGCTCAATGTCTGCAGTAATACCATGCTCTGCACAGAAATCTAGCATCTCTTGTGTCTCTTTCATCCCCCCTACATCACTTCCTCCAACAAGTTTACGCCCTGTAAGTATAACATAGTTAGAAATTGTATTGACCTAAGGTAGGGTCAATCCAAAATAAGGAATGATCCATTTTGAAGTCGTCATTGGTGAAGAGGACCCACCAAACTCCTGCAAAAGGCTTCCCCTTGAATAGGTACATTCACATGCACTATCTATGACCAATCATATCTTAAAAAAGACTAATTCATTAAATACAAGAGGAATGGAAATAGTAAGGACTAAACCAAAATCAAATGACACAAGTATATTTGTGTAGATCTAGAATCCTACGTCACTTTTATTTTCTATTTACTAGATAGCACCTAAAAATGGGGTTTTTGATCTAAAAACCGGGACCCTGTGGGCATTTGGATTCTCGTTTTTTTTAGAGACTCATTAGTGCTCTGCCAAGAAGGCTTATTGTGGCTTACCCAAAACTAAAGGAAAGATAGGCAGCTCTAGGGGCTTCTCAGGCAAACCGAGAGTGACTAGCTTCCCATTCACCTTCAGTAGACCAAGAAGCGGAGCCAGAGCGTGAACTGCAGACACAGTGTCAATGATGTAATCCATGGTACCCATAGCCGCCTGCAAAGTGGAAGCACAAAATAACAGGGTATTTAGACTAACTGATTTCCATGAAATTTGTTTCTGATATGCCGATTATTGTGGAACAACGAGATTATCATGTTCACATAATTTTGCAGACTAACTTTAAATGCTGCCCTAAGTTATAGCAACACTTGATCTAAATACCTGAAAACTGGGATCATTCACCACCTTCATCAATGTTGGGCTACCCCCTTGTGTAGCCGTTACTCTCAATCAAGGGGGTAGCCCTTCCTCTTGATCCAAATTTAAAAGAACCTAGATATATTTTCATTTCCATAACTGTTTTCAAGCTACATGTACCTTCATTTTTGCAGGGTCACTAGAAACAAGAAAAGCATCAGCCCCTAGTCTGTTGATTGCCTCATCCTCTTTTTTTGGGGAGGTACTAATGACAGTAACTCTCAACCCAAAGGCTTTACCAAATTTCACTGCAACATGACCAAGCCCACCAAGTCCTGCAACACCCAAATGCTTGCCAGGCTCAGTCATCCCATAATATTTCATAGGGCTATATACTGTGATCCCAGCACACAGAAGTGGAGCACCAGCATCAGGGGGTAAATTATCAGGAAAGCGGAGAACATAGCGTTCCTCAACAACCACAGCATCAGAATAACCGCCATAAGTTATTGTCCCATCATGATAAAGGGAGTTATAGGTAAACATCACTTGAGGACAGTAATTCTCCAAGTCATGTTGGCAACTGTCACATTTCTTGCAGGAGCCCACAAGGACCCCAACTCCAACTCGGTCACCCACTTTGAATTTCTTCACATTCTTCCCAGTTTTGGTCACAACACCAACAATTTCATGCCTGCAAAATAACAATCACCTACATCATCTATATAAGTTCCTACATGTTTCTTCTATTAACTCCATCAAGATGGCTCTCAATAGCAAACAAAACATAGTCCCAAAGATACAAATGTTCAATCGATAGCTTAGCCAACTCTAAAAAAACAGTAACACTATCGAGCAAAAACAACTGATTCACTTTCAAGATTTCGCATTCAAGAGAGCCATATAATGGGTACTGGATAAATCTGCCAAATCCAATTAAGTAGAGTAATAGCATTTTTGGGTTGAATTGAGCAGGACATATGGCATCCAAATTATCTTTTGACTGAAATAATGGGAAAGAATGTTTTCCATTCCTAGTTTAAATGAACTACTTGGGAAGAACAGATAGATCATACATGTCCATCAAACAATAGCGTTGAAAAAGAATCTTTTCCATTTTTTATCTAGATATATACATAGAAAATTCCCACAGTTATAGTTGGCTTAGTACAAAAATCAGGGGAAAACATCGTCTGGAATATGATACCTGATGGGTTCCAGTTATTTGGAGATAAAGGAAATGGAAAATAGTGATATTGAAGAAGGTTTCACGCAAGGGATTGAAAATTAAAAAAGAAACTGAAGTAACTCGGGTGCAAAACCAAGTGTAACAAATCACAGTAAATATAACCTAACATAAGTAGCCAATAGTAACATTTAATCACAGAAGGCAATTTACATACACACACGAACACACGTGTGTGTATTGATGACCAGGGAATATCCTCAGCACGAAATCCTTGAGCAAAAAGAACTACCTCTCAAATGCTGCCAGTTGTCAAGCTTTGAGTCAAAATTGTCAAATACATGAGTTGACAAATATCCAAACCTCAAACCTTAGCACTGTAACATCCAAAGCGTCTACAGGATTTCTCAGGCAGCAGAGAATATGTTCCAATAATTTTCCAAACGAAAAAATTTCCAGATGCATAGAGCAACACATGCAAGCAGTATCACTTGCTTATTCAAAACAGGAGTCTGCAGACGCCTATATAGACCTTACAGCAGTTCTATCATGTACCAGAGTCAAGGCTAGAGCATTAAGAACTTAAATATCCACAAGCAATAGTGCTACTAGTGCACAAAAGGGGCGTAGGCAATTTGACATATGGTCAAAACGGTTATTTAAATGTGTTTTCTACCTTCAAACCAGCTCGGGGTTATACATACAGACCTCAAAGAATATACTTCCAATCAGTGAAGCATATACATTCCAACAAATCTCAAGGAACTAAACAGACCAAGACACAGTTAAACAACTAATGAAGGGTTTCAGTGGGCAATCTAAGAGAAATAACTTAAAGTTTTGCTTTTCTGGATTGGTTGATGCATGATAGTGGAAACTGATAGCAAGAATCACATTCAAATATTTTCTCTCCGTACATTCAAATATAATTCTCTTCATACATTCAGCATTCGATGAGGATTGTGGGATGTTCTGAGGTTGATTAGAATGTGTAGGATATAATTTGTTGATCATGGGGGGCCCGATAAGATTAGTTATTGAATCAAAAGCATTCGTTCTGATGAAGGAGGGAGGCTCGGTGCTCATTACAAAGAGGAGCTGGAGGGTAATAAAGGAGCTAAGACTTGGGAAAGCTGTGGTGCAATGGTTCATCAAAGCCTTGGAGGAAAGCCTGAGGAGGGGGGTGGAGGAGCTGTATGCGACGAAAAGGGAGGGTGACAAAAGCTTTAAAGCACAGAGGTGCTCAAATGCCCAAGGAATATTTATGGTGCTAGTGGAATATGGTGGAGGTGGAAGACATAACTTTATCTTCATCCCTAAAGATGTGGAAGGGAGGGGTTGGAGGAAAATGGTTGCTGCGTTGGGAGAGATCTCCTTGGAAGAAAAAAGTGGGATTTATAGGGGATGAGGTTGCTTGCAGAGGCTGCCGGAGGTGAGGTCAAGTATGCAGTCTCAATCATATAGGGAGGCAGTGGTGTAGTCGAAGGTGCCGATGCAGCCTAGGGAACATAACAAAAGTGGAGTTACAAGCAGAAGGACAACTAGTAGTAATGGCCAGAAAACAAACGCAGCGCCTTAGCTTGCTGGCACAGTACATACGCAGAAGGAAGGAAGTGGTGGCAGGTCCTTTGTCAACTTGTCAAAGAATGGCATGCATGGTACTTTACAAAAAATGCAAGACTAGTTGATGGCACTGCAGTAGCAAGTTTGTTTACTAATACGGTGCGTTGAGGAGGAAACTAAGGTGGGCCTGAGGTAGGATCATGAGAGGGACAATTGGCAGGGGCATGGGCTTGGACTAGGAGGGAGGATAGAGCATATGGGTCAACTGGCCAAGGGTGAAACAGAGCCCTGTGTGGGCCTATTGATTGTAAAGGGCAATGGGCCAAAGCCTGCGAGGCCCTTCAAGGGCAAAGGCAAAGTTTTGTCAGCCCTTGTGGAGAGCTAGAGTGGGAGGAGACGTTGGCCCATCCACCGGCAAAAGACAACAAGGGGAGACCTCAAAGAAGACCTTGACCCTGGCTGAGAAGTTGTCAACAGAGAGCCAGTAGGTGGAGACGACAGTGATAATGTTGCTGGAAGACACAGATGTTGCCACAAATAATGTCGCTGGAGATAACGTTGTTGTCACAGAGCTGAGTGTCGGTTCTCAAGCCAATTATGGACAGACAATGCCGACGGACAGAGGGGATAAGCCTCCTCTCAAGATTTTGCCTATAACAGTATCGGCAATTGTTTTACAACCTCTGGAAGTAGCCCGAGTTCTCTTTTAGAGACAGAAAGTGACGGGTGGGAAGGTTTGGGGTTGTCTCGGATGCTAGTTGTCGCAAATGACTCCTCTGAAGGGGATAGAAAGTCTATTTGCCTGTGGAAGATCTTGAAGTGTTGCTGAAGACACATTGGACATCTAGAGATGAGATGGACATTTTGGGGGGGTGCGTTGGGGGGGGGGGGGGGGTTTGATGCCTCTAAAATACCTATTGCCAGACCAGGCTAGTGTCTTTGATTGAGTGATGCATAAGGTAAAGGAGATCCAGTATTGTGTTGGAATCAAGTGTGAGGGTTTTGAGGAATAATTCATGGCTTTACTAACATCCATTGGAGTTGGACATGGCCAATTAAAGAAGTCAAATTCTAAAAAACAACGGGAGCTAAAGAGGCTAACATGGTCTCTAACCTATGAGGAAAATTCAAGTTCAAGTAGAGAATGAGCTAAAGGGAGGGGGTCAGCTCCATTTTTATGAAGCCCAAGATTAGATTGTATCTTGGAATGTCCGAGGGCTTAATGAGGCAAATAAATGCCTTCGGATGAAAAACATGCTTCATGAGAGGAAGGTGGACATAGTGAGCTTATAGGAAACCAAGCTGAAACTTATCCCCAGGAGAGTTGTTAGGAGTTTATGGAGCTGTACTTACATGGATTAGGTTTATCTTGCTTCAGACGGGGCCTCAGGAGGTGTTTTGGTGATGTTGGATAGAAGGGTGATGAAGAAAATGGAGGAATATATTGGGGAGTATACTGTTGCATGTTCCTTTAGGAATGTTGATGATAATTATTTATGAGCTTTTGCTGGTATTTATGGACTGAATATGGATAGTGGTAGAAGAATGTTGTTGGAAGAACTTGCTGGAATTCATAGCTGGTGGAATTTACCATGGTGCATAGGTGGTGATTTTAATGTTACAAGGTTTCCTAGTGAACGCTCTAGTGACAGTAGATTACAACCAGCAATGACAGAATTTTCAGAATGTATTTTTGACTTGGGTTTGATGGATATTCCCCTCATGGTTGGGGCTTATACGTGGTTTAATAATCATACATGGTAAAGATTGAACAGATTTTTAGTATCATCAAAGTGGGAAACTCATTATCCAGAGATTTGTCAAAAGAGGCAGCCTCGTCTACGCTCGAATCATTTACCATTATTACTAGATTGTGGAGGTATTCAGGGAGGGCCTCGGTATTTTAAGTTCAAAGACATGTGACTGAAAACTGAAGGTTTTGTGGAAAGGGTTAGGCAATGGTGGGATTCTTATTAGATTAATGGCACCCCTAGCTTTATTTTGTAGGTAAATTGAAAGCTTTAAAAAATGATTTAAAGTTATGGAATATTCAATCTTTTGGTGATGTAGGAGACCGCAAAAGTCCATGCTGGAGGAGCTTTTGGAGGTAGAGAGGACTTAGGAGGGGAGGGCTCTTTCTTTGGAGGTAGCATATCAGAAGGTTAAGTTAAATGTAGAATTAGAAAGGTTTGTGTTATTGGAATAGATCTCTCGCTGTAAAAAATCAAGAACTTTATGGTTGAAAGAAGCAAACGGCAGCACAAAGTTCTTTCAAAGAGTGGCCAACTCCCATAGGAGAACCAATACCATTGAGATGTTGAAAATAGACAAAGTAAACTGTATGCAAGCTCTTGTGATTAGGGAGCATGTTGTGGGATTTTGTGAACACTTACTTTTTGAACAGGTGGGATGGCAGCCAAAACTCGATGGACTAGCCTTTGAGTCCATTGATCCACAGCAAGCTTCGTGGCTAGAGCAGCCCTTTGAGTAGTTAGAGGCCCACAATGTGGTAAGGATAATGATCAAAGATAAAGCACCTGGACTCGACAGCCTTTCCATGGGATTCTTTCAAACTTGTTGGGATGTGGTGAGGGTAGATTTAATGAAAGTGTTCCAAGAATTCTTTTCAGTATAGAAATTTGAAAAAAGCCTCAACGCCACATTTATAGCACTCATTCCTATGAAGATTAGGGCCTCAGAGGTGAAGAATTATTGGCCCATTAGCCTTGTGAAAGGGATATATAAGATTATTTCTAAGGTGCTTGTCAATCGCTTAGGAAAGGTTTTGGAGAGGATCATTACAAAACCCCAAAATGCGTTTGTTAAAGATAGACAAATTTTGGATTCAGTCCTCATTGCTAATGGCTGGGAATCCTATGCAGGCTAGATATGGAGAAGGCATATGATAATGTTAATTGGGAATTCTTACTCTATGTGCTTGGGAGGTCCGGGCTTGGGGAAAATTCATGCTCATGGATTAGATGATTTATTTCAACGGTGAGGTTCTCAGTATTGGTGAATGGCAACCCAAATGATTTCTTTAACAACTCTAGATGCCTAAGACAAGGAGATTCTTTGTCCTCACTCCTATTTGTTCTTGTCATGAAGGCACTTAGTAAAATAATTCTAGCCTTGGTGAACAGAGGCTTTATCGAGGGATTCTCAATGGGTAATCTTAAATAGGGGCACCATTAACCTATCTCATTTATTGTTTGCAAACGATATACTGATTTTTTGTGAGGCAAAACAAAACCAAATTTGTACATTTAGGGCATTATTACTTTGTTTTGAAATAGCATCTGGGTTAAAAGTGAACTTTGATGGATTAGAATTGGTGCCAATGGGCAATGTTTGTAACATCTAGCAACTGGTATCCTTGGATGTAAGGTTTCCTCTCTTCCCATGAATTACCTTGGTCTTCCTTTGGGGGTAATGCAAGATCTATATGTATTCCTATTTCTAACAAATGTGGTGAACTGTATTGAGAAGCTGTACCATGATTTTCTTTGTATTCGGATAGGAGAAGAATTCAAGTACCATCTGCTCAAGTGAGATAAGGTATGCTCTCCAGTCTCTTTGGGTGGATTGGGTATTAGAAATTTGAGGATTTACAATCAAGCCTTGCTTGGGAAGTGCTTGTGGAGATATAATACGGAATCGGAAGCCTTATGGAAGTCAAGGGTTGATTGCAAATATGGAGGCATTTCTTTTTTGGGAGGAGGGGGGGGGGGGGGCACCGGGGGGGTTCATGGGGTTTTTGGAGTGGGAATTTGGAAACACATTCAAAGAGGGTGGGGGATCTTTAATCGGCTCACTAAACTGGTGTTGGGCGATGGATCTAGAATAAAGTTCTGGACAGATCTATGGTGTGGAGATCAAGCCCTAAAGGATTCCATTCCCATCAGTTTTTAGAATTACAAGTGAGAAAGATGTCTTAGTGGCTAACTGCACGGAGTTATCTAGGGCCCTGGTCCAATGGAATGTGAGTTTCACTAGAGCTGCCCAAGATTATTTTCACCCAATTTGCATCATGTGGTGCCTCTGGAAAAAGCGAAATGAGCATACGTTTGAAGACAAGGAGCACTCATTAGAAGAACTTACATTATTTTCATGATTTTCTTATTTCTATTACTTCTCTCTAAATAGGTGTGATCTTTTGTATATCATCTTGTGTACTTGGGCTATGCTTATTCATATCAATATAATCGTTTTTACTTGTATAAAAAAGAAAAGAATCAAATCATGTTCTGCATAAAATAGGTGATAGCCTAGAGCTATTTTCCAGGAACATTTCATTTCAGCAAAAGAATAAGGTCAGAAGTTCTGGGTTTTACCCTTGTGAGATATCAAAAGTCTCTTATGCTCTGTGTGAAGGAGGCCTTGACAACAATAAGAACTCTAATCAAGCAATTTACAAGTGGCTTACAAGAAAATGATGGATAGGCTGGCTAATCACGATTTGGAAAATGCAACTTCGAACAAATTTCCTTAACACAACCCATGTAGACATTTCTGGGAGGGGGTTTTAAAATTTTACGACATTAGCATTGACTCTAAGCAACTATTGATTAGTACACATGTATTAAAAGTAGGTTGGATTATAACACAAGAATTTTTTGGATTAAAAGAGTTGCAACGAATTCTTTTTTTTTTTTTTTTGTT